>JBBDGT010000439.1:0-84836 GCA_037306005.1 Rhinophrynus dorsalis | reverse complement strand
TTGCTTGGATCATTCTGTGTGGAATGCTGGGAATTCTGTGCTGGGAGCGTTCTGTGCAGAATTCTGGGAGTTCTGTGCTGGGAACACTCTGTGTGGAATGCTGGGAGATTTGTGCTGGGAGCATTCTGTGTGGAATGCTGGGAGTTCTGTGCTGGGAGCATTCTGTGCGGAATGCTGGGAGTTCTGTACTGGGAGCATTCTGTGCGGAATGCTGGGAGTTCTGTGCTTGGGGCATTCTGTGAGGAATGCTGGGAGTTCTGTGCTGGTAGCATTCTTTGCGGATTGCTGACAGTTCTGTGCCTGGGGCATTCTTTCAGAATGCTGGTAGTTCTGTGCTGGGAGCATTCTGTGTGGAATGCTGGTAGTTCTGTGCTGGGGACATTCTGTGCGGAATGCTGGGAGTTCTGTGCTGGGAGCATTCTGTGCAGAATGCTGGGAGTTCTGTGCTGAGAGCATTCTGTGCGGAATGCTGGGAGTTCTGTGCTGGGAGCATTCTGTGTGGAATGCTGGGAGTTCTGTGCTGGGAGCGTTCTGTGCGGAATGCTGGGAGTTCTGTGCTGGAGCGTTCGGTGTGGAATGCTGGGAGTTCTGTGCTGGGAGCATTCTGTGTGGAATGCTGGGAGTTCTGTGCTGGGAGCATTTTGTGAGGAATGCTGGGAGTTCTGTGATGGGAGTATTATCTGCAAAATGCTGGGAATTCTGTGCTGGGAGCATTCTGTGAGGAATGCTGGGAGTTCTGTGCTGAGAGCATTCTGTGCGGAATGCTGGGAGTTCTGTGCTGGGATCATTCTGTTCGGAATGCTGGGAGTTCTGTGCTGGGAGCATTCTATGCGGAATGCTGGGAGTTCTGTGCTGGGAGTATTCTGTGCAGAATGCTGGGAGTTCTGTGCTGAGAGCATTCTGTGCGGAATGCTGGGAGTTCTGTGCTGGGAGCATTCTGTGCGGAATGCTGGGAGTTCTGTACTGGGAGCATTCTGTGCGGAATGCTGGGAGTTCTGTGCTTGGGGCATTCTGTGCGGAATGCTGGGAGTTCTGTGCTGAGAGCGTTCTTTGCGGAATGCTGGGAGTTCTGTGCTGGTAGCATTCTTTGCGGATTGCTGACAGTTCTGTGCTGGGAGCATTCTGTGTGGAATGGTTGGAGTTCTGTGCTGGGAGCATTTTGTGTGGAATGCTGGGAGTTCTGTACTGAGAGCATTCTGTGCAGAATGCTGGGAGTTCTGTGCTGGGAGCATTCTGTTCGGAATGCTGGGAGTTCTGTGCTGGGAGCATTCTGTATGTAATGCTGGGAGTTCTGTGCTTGGGGCATTCTGTTCGGAATGCTGGGAGTTCTGTGCTGGGAGCATTCTGTTCGGAATGCTGGGAGTTCTGTGCTGGGAGCATTCTGTATGGAATGCTGGGAGTTCTGTGCTTGGGGCATTCTGTGCGGAATGCTGGGAGTTCTGTGCTGGGAGCATTCTGTATGGAATGCTGGGAGTTCTGTGCTTGGGGCATTCTGTGCGGAATGCTGGGAGTTCGGTGCTGGGAGCATTCTGTACGGAATGCTGGGAGTTCTGTACTGAGAGCATTCTGTGCAGAATGCTGGGAGTTCTGTGCTGGGAGCATTCTGTTCGGAATGCTGGGAGTTCTGTGCTGGGAGCATTCTGTATGTAATGCTGGGAGTTCTGTGCTTGGGGCATTCTGTTCGGAATGCTGGGAGTTCTGTGCTGGGGGCATTCTGTTCGGAATGCTGGGAGTTCTGTGCTGGGAGCATTCTGTATGTAATGCTGGGAGTTCTGTGCTTGGGCATTCTGTTCGGAATGCTGGGAGTTCTGTGCTGGGAGCATTCTGTTCGGAATGCTGGGAGTTCTGTGCTGGGAGCATTCTGTATGGAATGCTGGGAGTTCTGTGCTTGGGGCATTCTGTGCGGAATGCTGGGAGTTCTGTGCTGGGAGCATTCTGTGCGGAATTCTGGCAGTTCTGTGCTTGGGGCATTCTGTGCAGAATGGTGGGAATTCTGTGCTGGGAGCATTCTGTGCAGAATGCTGGCAGTTCTGTGCTTGGGGCATTCTGTGCAGAATGGTGGGAATTCTGTGCTGGGAGCATTCTGTGTGGAATTCTGGGAGTTCTGTGCTGGAAACATTCTGTGTGGAATTCTGGGAGTTCTGTGCTGGGAGCATTCTTTGCGTTTGGGCAGTCTCTACAGCGCATCGCGTGAGTGACGGCAGTGAGCAGAGCAGGACCGGCCTTATAACCCTTTGAGTGACGGAGGGGTACGGAACACATTGCAAAGCAATGCATTGGGTACCCCTCTGGCACTCAAAGGGTTAACATCTCACAGACCTTGGTCCATGTACACAGGCTTTTACACTAGTAGAGAATATTTCACTGTGTGACACCTCTGGCATGTGTGCCTGACCCATTCTTACCCCAACTAACACAAAATACATCTCCTTCTACTAAATCAATTGGATTCTGAAGAATTAATTTCCAATTCAAATGATACAACACACACACAGTACCACACACGGTACCATACAGAATTGTTAAATACTCCTAACCCACAGGAATGCCACCACACCACTTGTGCCCATTATTGTATTTCACAATTTAGCCCGTCCAAAACCGTGTAATGGGTCACACCTATATATATTAGATCTAAAACAAGATGTCTTTCTTATACACGGAAATTCTAGCAGGGTGTGTAAGAGAGATGGCTTTCATTCACGTCTATCCCTAATACCATCAGACTTTTATTTCTGTTTCACATTCCCAGTCAATCTAAGATTTGTCTAATGGTAATAAACACAGGACTAAGCCCTACAGATCGCTGGTACTGACCTTTCACCCGTCGGACACCACGTAAAAGGACCACTGGTGTACATTAGAACAGTGGTTTCAGCACATAGGGTTAATATTCTTTTGTTCTAATAGACACGTTATGGACTCTGCACCTACTTTTATGTTTCCTTAAGATGTGTTTAATCCACCACCTGTAATAAAATAACAATTTAATCTACTTTTGCGTGGTGTCCAATGGGCACAAATTTTGCTCCTGTTGAACGTTTTTGCATGTCGGTGGTTTTTGACAGCATTTTTAATAGAATAACACACTGTGCGTCTCCAGTTTTACATTTTGGGGAACTGAATCGACTCCATAGTGAGTTGGGGTTACCAGCTGATGGAAATGTTACATGAAGTTATTCAAGCTAAAAGCATTGATAAGTCAGTACCAGCGATCTGTAGGGCTTAGTCCTGTGTTTATTACCATTAGACACATCTTAGATTAACTGGGAATGTGAAACAGAAATAAAAGTCTGATGGTATTAGTGATAGACGTGGATGAAAGCCATCTCTCTTACACACCCTGCTAGAATTTCCGTGTATAAGAAAGATATCTTGTTTTAGATCTAATATATATAGGTGTGACCCATTACACGGTTTTGGACGGTCTAAATTGGGAAATAAAATAATGGGCACAAGTGGCGTGGTGAAATAAAATAATGGGCACAAGTGGCGTGGTGGCATTCCTGTGGGTTAGGAGTAATTAAGAATTCTGGACGTATACACGATCATCCCTGTGTGTGTTGTTCCATTTGAGGAATTCTTCAGAATGTAACTGATTTAGTGGAAGGAGATGTATTTTATTACGTGTTAGTTGGGGTACGAATGGGTCAGACACACAGGGTCACACACTGTGACATATTCTCTGTGTTTGGATAGAAGTTCTGAATTGCGCAGGACTATATCATTATAACCAAGAGTCGGTGTTAGAGGAAATTTATTACAATAGGGATTTCTTCAGTTCCAATACTGAGTAATAGAAATCACATAATTCTCTTGTTTTGTGTTCTCGGGTGTGTGATGTGGGTGAACGTTTTCTTTGCGTTCCTCATTAAAGATGTAGGAATGTCATCTCTCTGTGCCTTTAGGAATGATGGGAAGTGTCTGGCCTCCGCCTGGTAACACCTCCATAACCCACGTGGTGTTCACATCTATCTTGGAGGGTAGGCAAACGCTTTGCCCAGCATTACGTACTACAGTGGTACTCACAGGGTTAATCTCCCGAAAGTTAAAACATCCCCTGAAGAAAAACGCCGACCCCGTAACCTTGATGTCCAGCGGGGTCCTCAGCACCCTGGTCATCTACTGTCGGACTTCTTCTGTCGTCTTCTCTCTTCTGTCTTTATATCTTCCTTCTTCTCTTCTAATCTTTTCTTCTTTAAAAATCTGCAGCATAAAATGAAAAAAAAAAGGACCCAAACACATACCTGACTTACTCTTTGTGTGCCTGAGAGGTACCCCTCCAGCAACTGAAGGGTTATATGCGATGTTGGTATCTCTTGTATCAATAACATGCAGCCATTCCTGTACATTAAAATGATCAAGGCATTTGTTTGTATCAAAATCCTAGGCACCTAAAGGGTAAGATCTGCTGACCCCAGTGGCGGCAGTAAGTAAACCCCCCTTGCCCTCCATACCTATTAGGGCCATTGTCCGAGTCAGAATGAGGGATCATCCTCTGTTCAAAATGGATTCCACACTACAGTCAGCTGGGATGTATGCCTACACACCTCCCAGCCAATCAGCTTCTAACATGGGTTTGATGCCAAAACCACAAAATTCAAATAGAACCGCTCAGGTGTTACCTGTAACTACTCCACACACGAAAGGGTAAAATACAAAAAGCTGACACAGACGTCCAGATGGGGGCTTCACTCACCGGTACCTGCTCTTCACCAAATCAGTCCAGTAATGATCATTCCATCTCCAGCAACTCCACCGGGAGCAGGTGCATCGTATTAAGAAGAGTCCACTTCCAAAATCCACATGAAATCACACAAAAAACAGCGACACTGCTCCTTCCGAAGTGTATAAAAGAATCTCCTTTATTATACACAATAAAATCTTGTCTCCAAAGAAGTACTAAGGTGAACAAACAGAACGCACGTGCACACCTAACGCGTTTCAGACCCACAGGTCCTTATTCATATTGGAGACAAGATTTTATTGTGTGTATAATAAAGGAGATTCTTTTATACACTCTGGAAGGAGCAGTGTTGCTGTTTTTTGTGTGATTTGATGCCAAAACCCACTAGAATCTAGAGATGTTACGGAGTCAAAGGCGGCATGAGTTGGAGACTGACTGTATGTGGGGAATGATGGATAGGACGGGGTTGAAGGTGACCCCCAGGCGGAGTGATGTAGAGGTTGGTGTGATGGGGTGCTGTTTATCCAACATCACCACTTACATTACATACCAGTATCAATTCACAAATACTAACCTGACCTACTTTCACACAACTATATTTCACAGCTCACTGTAACCTATTTACACACTGCACATACCCACGGCCAACAAGTATTAATTCTCTCATAATACTGAATTACAAATGTCACACTGTAACATCAAAAAACACTGAAAATCAAAATACATTATTTTGCGGTGACATTGGTTAGGCTGTAGATATGAAATGAAGACCAAAAAGCATTCTACAGAAGATAGAGACAACATTAATACAAATGAATGGATTAGAAAAATAATATCCAAGTGTTTGGGAATCCCAGTGAGCACAGTTGGACTAATAAACAGGAGGCAGATGGTGCATCACCCCCCCCAGGCACTGCCAGGCAAAGGCCATCCCTCACAACTCAGCACTCAAACAATAATGAGATTTGTGAGAGAGGCCACTGAGAGGCCCACAAACACATGGAACAAGCTACAGAGTTTAGTGGCTGGGAGTGGCGTAATCGTGCACCAGTCATTCATATCATGAGCTCTGTATAACAGTTTTCTGGGGAGGGTGGCAGGAAAGAATTCCATATTCCAGAGTACCATATTAAAGCATGCCAGCGGTTTACTACAAAGCACGAGGGTGTCCCCACTGCAATGTGACAAAAGGTTCTGTGGTCAGATAAGAACAAGGCAATGCTTTGAGATTAGGCCAATAAGCTCTATGTAAGGCATAAACTAACTGTGACCAGGCCTCAGTATCCACCATCCTTACAGTATGATGCTGGCACCTTCATGCTGTGGGCATGATTCTGATCAGTGAAAATACAGTGAAATACTGCTTTAGGCCTCAATTCAAATGCTGGAGTTAAAACAGGCTAAACAGTAAAAACCAGCAAGGGCAAATCCAAGCCCCAGCCAATCACAAGCCAGAAAAGGATCAGTTTTAGTCCAACAATGCATAAAAAGCCCAAAAAATACCAAACACTGCCTGTGTATTGTGTTTGTTGAGCTAGTGTACAGGGCCCAGGAGCGGAGGATTAGTATTAGAGAGAGACAGAGAGAGAGACAGAGAGAGAGAGGCAGAGAGAGACAGAGAGAGAGACAGAGAGAGAGAGGCAGAGAGAGAGAGACAGAGAGAGAGAGGCAGAGAGAGACAGAGAGAGAGAGAGAGAGGCAGAGAGAGAGAGGCAGAGAGAGAGACAGAGAGAGAGAGACAGAGAGAGAGAGACAGAGAGAGAGACAGAGAGAGAGACAGAGAGAGACAGAGAGGCAGAGAGAGACAGAGAGAGAGAGAGAGAGAGAGACAGAGAGAGAGAGACAGAGAGAGAGACAGAGAGAGAGAGACAGAGAGAGAGAGGCAAAGAGAGACAGAGAGGCAGAGAGAGACAGAGAGAGAGACAGAGAGAGAGAGGCAGAGAGAGAGAGGCAGAGAGAGAGACAGAGAGAGAGAGACAGAGAGAGAGAGGCAGAGAGAGAGACAGAGAGAGAGAGGCAGAGAGATAGACACAGAGAGAAGCAGTCACTGATGAGAGAGGTGGAGCTGGAGTAAGTAGAGGAGATAATTTCACAAATAAAAAACACATTACATCTTTGAACATATCGCACACATTTCATACACACACACACACACACATACACACACGCACACACACACACACAATCAAAAAGACACATTTATTTTTTCTGAACACTACACACATTTAACTTTTTTTTCTACAGTGTGACTGAGTGAGTGCAAGGGAGTGCTAGAGGGTGATTGTGATTGAGTGGGTGAGTGAGTGCCTGTGTGAGTGACTGTGTGTGAGTGGGTGTGAGGGAGGTGGAGAGGAGAGGAGGAAGGGAGAGGAGTGGAGGCTGAAGGAGAGGAAATATGACACGGAAAGGAGTAGAGGCTGAAGGAGAGGAGATATGGCATGGAGAGGAGTAGAGGCTGAAGGAGAGGAGATATGGCATGGAGAGGAGTGGAGACTGAAGGAGAGGAGATATGGCATTGAAAGGAGTAGAGGCTGAAGGAGAGGAGATATGGCATGGAGAGGAGTGGAGACTGAAGGAGAGGAGATATGGCATGGAGAGGAGTGGAGACTGAAGGAGAGGAGATATGGCATTGAAAGGAGTAGAGGCTGAAGGAGAGGAGATATGGCATGGAGAGGAGTAGAGGCTGAAGGAGAGGAGATATGGCATGGAGAGGAGTGGAGACTGAAGGAGAGGAGATATGGCATTGAAAGGAGTAGAGGCTGAAGGAGAGGAGATATGGCATGGAGAGGAGTGGAGGCTGAATGTTACGGTTTTCTGACACTCAGACACTGGTATAGTAAAAACACAGTTTTATTGAAATAAAAATGAATGAACAGCGCCCCTGGGGGCCAGGAATGGTAAAGGTGAGACACAGGCCCAAATGAGTATAGCAGAGTAAAACAGCTCAGGTAAGCAAATATACAGGGTTAAATGTGGAGAAATAGACTGTTTAGTAAACTGATTGATATCAGTCTCTTGATGGTGCAGAGAAGGGTGTATTGTGTGACTGAACTAATCACTCTCAGATACCTTTGCACATGACGCCCAGATAGACCAGCAAATGCCCAGCAAATGCCCAGGACCGAGCCTATACCACCTTAGTGGAGTAATCTGGATTAGAGCCACTGCGAGAGTAGATGGACCAGAACCGGAATCGCCCTTAACCTTGTCACGGATATAACCCTGCGTATGCCAACGGGAGAAGAGCCGTACGCACCCCTTGGGTGCCAGAGCGGAGCAATCACTGTACAAGCGATAATGAGCCAACGTAAATGGTGATACGGTAGATGGCTAACACATTGAGCACTAGTGACCGGAACCGGGACACCCCTCCGGTGTCATGCACATATAGCAAGAGCCAATGGAGGTACCAACGCCAACTGGCGCGGTCACGGTGCTAACGGGCACCGGAGAGAACAACAGCTCTGCAAGTGCAAATAGGTAGGCAAGGTCGGAAAGGCACAGGCTCAATAAGTGTTAACAGGCTCAAACGGAATACACTAACTTGGCAAGTGAAAGAGAACAGGCTCAGATATCGGTGGCAACCGGCACAGCAAGGGTTAATACAGGTTCGGTAAGGAGACACAGCTCAGCAGTGCTATGGAACAGGCTCAGGCAACGGCCCAGTAGAGAGGATTAGCCAGAGCAACACAAACACAGTT
This sequence comes from Rhinophrynus dorsalis, assembly GCA_037306005.1. Lineage (NCBI taxonomy): Eukaryota > Metazoa > Chordata > Amphibia > Anura > Rhinophrynidae > Rhinophrynus > Rhinophrynus dorsalis. The sequence goes on along the minus strand of JBBDGT010000439.1, from coordinate 76,448 downwards.
CAAAATGTCGCCAGCCAGCGACCCGGATCACACAGGAACAAACACAGCGCAGGACTCCAACCGGAACCGGGTCAGTACTCGAAGCAGGAACGTCAGCCAGAGCCGGGTCAATCACTGAGCAGGAACGTCAGCCACAACCGGGTCAATCACTGAGCAGGAACATCAGCCAGAACCGGGTCAGTACTCAAAGCAGGAACGTCAGCCAGAGCCGGGTCAATCACTGAGCAGGAACGTCAGCCACAACCGGGTCAATCACTGAGCAGGAACGTCAGCCAGAACCGGGTCAGTACTCGAAGCAGGAACGTCAGCCAGAGCCGGGTCAATCACTGAGCAGGAACGTCAGCCACAACTGGGTCAATCACTAAGCAGGAACGTCAGCCAGAACCGGGTCAGTACTCGAAGCAGGAACGTCAGCCAGAGCCGGGTCAATCACTGAGCAGGAACGTCAGCCACAACTGGGTCAATCACTAAGCAGGAACGTCAGCCAGAACCGGGTCAGTACTCGAAGCAGGAACGTCAGCCAGAGCCGGGTCAATCACTGAGCAGGAACGTCAGCCACAACCGGGTCAATCACGGAGCAGGAACATCAGCCAGAGCCGGGTCAATCACGGAGCAGGAACAATGGGATGGTCAGACTAGCTGAGTCGGTACACAGGAAAGCAGAAACACAGCAACAAGGCGCAGGCTCAGGAACATCACGAAAGGGCAACTGACAAGTGCCCAAAACCCAGTATATAAAGGAACATCCTGGGCGGGCCAATCAGCTTCCTCCAATGCAAATGTACACAGCAAAGATTGACAGGGAATCACGGGGACCGTGATACTGAAAGAGAGAAGATATGGTACGGAAAGGAGTGGAGGCTGAAGGAGAGGAGATATGGCATGGAAAGGACTGGAGTCTGGATGGTGAAGGAGAGGAGAGATGGCAGTGAGAGGAGTTTGAGGCTGGAGGGAGAGATAGTAGAAGACAGTGATCAGGAAATCCCCGGGCATGGAAGGAGAGGGAGAGCAGGTGGGAGGAGGGGGACCCGCCAAGAATCAGGCACACGCCAGGAAGGTAGAGAGATGGCAGTGGGATGGGGTATGGGTGTCGGGGAGGGACACATGCAGCCAGGGCCAGAGCAGGTGTCACCTTCCACATCACAACCAGCTGAGCCTGCAGTGGAAGGTGACAGGCAGAGGGAGGCCAAGTATACTTACGAGGAGAACATGGCCCTGGGGAGAGGGAGCGGATTCTGTATACCTCTGACAAGGCATGGGGCATTGCTACCCGTAAGAGGCAAACATGACAGGAGGTGGCCGACCTCATTAATGCAGCTGGGTATCCAGTAGAACAGTTGAAGGCCTGAAAAAGAAATGAACTGACTAAAGAACAAGCCTGCTAAGCTTGCAGCCTACACTAGGGGAACAGGTGGGGGCCCTCCATCCTCCATCACCTTGAATGGCTGGGAGCCCGTCAAACATCCTGTATAGGGAATCCCTGGTGGCAGTGACACAGGTGACAACAGTACTCTATGGCCTCCTGGTAAGCAACAATCTCCTTTTCCCCTGTCCCACAACCAACACCCTGTCATAGATGTTGTCATATCATTTGTTCCACATATTTGTTCCCTGCTTCAGTGTTGTGAAAATTGGGCTCTTAGCACAGTTATGTAGATCTTGACCTAAGCTGCTAACAGCCACAGACCACACATCCCAGCTCAGTTCATCCTTCTGATTGCCAGAGAGGTATTCAGCTCATACCCTGCCGGCTGTTGACTTCCCCTCTGACACTCATTTAAATGAAGCATGTTAACTCCTTCTGTTCCACTTTGCTCATATATGTTGTGACAGTCAGACCCATCATGTAGTGACTGACATGTTATCTTGACAGTTCTTGATTAGTTCTGGTGCTTTCAGGGGTTAACTTGACACATTTGTTTACTCCTTAGAGAGCATGCGTGTATGTATTCTGTGCTGCTTTTGTTGACTGCTGATGAAGACAGATACTGGGCTGGTTGTCTGATCAGGTGAATTGTGGAGCAGGAATGATGGAAAATGCAAGGTCTGACTGGAGACAACTAGGCGTAGTCAGTAGATGAGCAGAGGTAAAGCTGGAGGGTCCAATGACTGACCAGGAACCAGACAGGACACAAAATGTAAAAATGCAAAACACCTTTATAACAAAATAACAAAAGCAAACAAAGCAAACTTGTGATCCAGAAGCGTAAACCAAAAGACACGCCGGGGTCAGGAACCAAGACAGGTACTCAGCCAAGCCGGGGTCAGGAATACAGAGATGAACAAAGTCAGGAACAAGGCCAACAGTCAGGAACCAGAAGGGACGTCAGAGGAAGCCAGGTCATACACAGGTAATCAACAAATCCAGGATAACGCGCTTGCTCCACAATCAGACACAAGGGCAATCAGGTAATGAGCCAAGATGCTTTAAATACCCTGGGAAGGTTGACTGTTGGCTGATAGCAGTCAGGTGAGCAAACACAAAGAGGTCAGCTGATTCAGGCAGTTCAGCAAAAGAAAGGCAGCAGTAATGGATAGCAGATCACTGGATTAGCTCAGACAGCAGAATCGAGCAGCAGAGCTCAGCCAAACCTTGACAGTACCCCACCCCAAAGACTCCCCCCGGGGCAGGACCAGGTTTATGGGGAAAGTGTGCATGGAAAGCATGGAGGAGGGTGGGGCCATGAACATCTGTGGCTGGAACCCATGAGAGCTCTTCTGGACCGTACCCCTTCCAATGGACCAAATATTGAAGCCTCACTTGGAACCTACGGGAGTCAACTATGGAGTGGAACTTGAACTCCTCATGGCAGTCAGCAGGCACTGAATGGGGTCAAGGAGTGACTATAGTGAAACTATTGCATACCAGGGGTTTCAGTAGTGAAACATGGAACACATTGTGTATCCGCATATTCGGAGGGAGGTCTAGGGAATAGGCCACAGGAGTCATCCGTCGTAGGATACGGAAAGACCCCATAAACCGGGGAGCCAGTTTCTGAGACGGCACTCGGAGGTGGAGATTTCTGGAGGACAATCAGACCCTCTCCCTGACCTGGTAGGAGGGTGCAGGTAGGCGTGTACGATTAGCCTGGAGCTCCTGGGATTGTTGCGAGCGTTGCAGCGACTCTTGGACCTGCACCCATGTGAAACGGATCTGCTGTAGATGATCCTCCAGTGCTGAAATCTCCTGGGGAGTGAATGAATCTGGAATCATGGAGAGTTGATACCTGTAATTCACCATGAAGGGGGAGAGCGGGTAGCAGCTGAGACTGCACTGTTATGAGCAAACTCCGCCGAAGGTGGCAGGTCCGACCAGTTGTTCTGGTGGTCCGATATGTAGTACCGCAGGAATTGCCCCTAGGCCTGATTAGCCCTTTCCGCAGCCCCATTGCATTGCGGGTGGTATGGTGAGGAGAAGGAGCGTTGGATACAAAGTTGCGCACAGAAGGCTCTCCAGAATCTCGAGACAAACTGGCTAGGTTACCCCGGTCAGAAATTATGACTTTGGGAACCCTGTGTAGCTGATAGACCTCTTTGATAAAGACCGTAGCCAACTCTTTAGTGGAGGGGAGTTTTTTGAATGGTATGTAGTGGATACTCTTAGAGAATCAGTCAACGACCATGAGAATGACAGTATTACCGTTGGACAGGGAGAGGTCGACAATGAAGTCCATGGCAAGGTGTGACTATGGCTTCTCCCCATTGGCTATGGGTTGAAGAAGGCCCACTGGAAGGTGACGGGGTGAACTGATCTGCGCACAGACTGGATAAACAGTGAAAAAGGCAGCAATATCACTGTTAAGTTCTGGCCACCAGAAGAGACGGGAAACCGACCAGGGAAGCTTTTTTTTCCGGGATGCCCTGCCTTGGTACGGAGGTTAACAGGTACGAAACAGCGCCCAGCTGGAGTCTCAGCAGGTGCATCTACTTGGGCGGCCCGTATTCTCTCAGTGACGGGAGAAGTTATGCTGGTACGTATGGTGGCCAGTACTTGATCTGGAGGAATAATAGGACTAGGGGAGTCTCTCCTCCTTAGTGCCCGAGAACTGTCTAGATAGGGCGTCAGCCCTGACATTTTTGGTACCTGGTAGGTACGAGACCACATAATTGAAAAGAGACAAAAATAAGGCCCATCAGGCCTGTCTTGGAGACAAACATTTAGTCTCAAACAGGTATGTGAGGTTTTTATGATTCACGAGGATTAGGATTGGCATGGGGGTTCCATCAAGCAAATGCCTCCATTCTTTGAGAGCAAGTATTATCGCCAGCAACTCAAAGTCACCAGGACTTGTTGGAGAAATAACCACACAAGTACAAATTGAAGCTTGGGTTTCGGTGTGCCAAATGGGTGCTGTGGCAAAAGAGGCTTTTAATGACTCAGATGCTCTGATGGCCTCCAGGGACCAGTTAGTGGAGTTACCATCTTTTTTGGTCATGTCGGAAAGAGGTTTCACCATAGAGGAAAAATTGCAGATACATTTCCTGTAGTAGTTAGTGAACCAAGGAAGCATTGGAGGTAGCGGATACCTACGGGTCATGGCCACTCAAGAACCACTGAGAATTTCTCAGGGTCCATAGCGAAACCTGCCTCTGAGATTACGTGACCTGCTTGCAGTGGAACTCACACTTCTCCAATTTGCAAAATAAGTTATTCTCTCTTAACCTTTGCAGAACTCGGGCTACATCTGCATGGTGGCTTTCCATGGAGGCAGAATGAATCAGAATGTCATCTAGGTACACCACCATGCATTGTTGGAGCATGTCCCGGAGGACATCATTTAGGAATTCCTGGAAAACCACAGGAGCATTGCAGAGACAGAAGGGCATTACTAGGTATTCGTAATGTCTGACCCTGGTGTTAAATGTGGTTTTCCATTCGTGACCCTCCTTTTTCCTTACCAAATTGTATGCCCCTCGCAAGTCGAGCTTAGGAAAAATCTTGAACCCTTTTAATCATGATACGGATGAGCCCCCTATAATCAATATAGGGTTTCAGTTCACCACTCTTTCTTCATGAAGAAGAATCCAGCCCCAGCAGGAGAGGAGGACTTGCGGATGAACCCCTGGGACAGTGCATCCGCAACATACTCTTCCATAGCCTTATTCTCTGTGACAGAAATACCTCGAGGAGGCATGGCACCCGGTTGCAGTTCAATGGTACAATCATATGAGCGGTAAGATGGGAGCTCACCAGCCCGACCCTTATTGAATACATCTCGGAACTCTTGGTACTCCTCTGGCAACAAAGATACAGGGGATGTGGTTAGCACCTTCACCACTTTCACTAGGCACACCTTGGAACAGTTGGGTGATCATGCCATGACTTCGGCCCTTGCCCAATTGAACTTGGGATTATGTTTGCGCAACCATGGATAACCCAGGATCTTGAGGAGAGCGGATCACCTGGAATTGTAAACTTTCATGATGGAGAGCCCCTACAGCCAAAGACAAAGGAGCAGTTTTGCGGGTGACCTGCGACGGCTGTATGGGCCATCAATCGCCTCAATGTCAAGTGGAGCGGTAAGGAGCTGCAATGGAATGGAGTGCTTCTGGGTGAAGGCACTGTCGATAAACAGTACCGCTGCACCAGAGTCAATAAGTGCCTCTGTAGTAATAGAAAACTTGCCCCAGGAGAGTCCAATGGAGACTAGTGGTTTATCCTTCTCCATAGCCGGAGACGCTGAGACGCCACCTAAGGTCTATCCCCTAAAGATCCTTAGGTGTGAGTGTTTCCCGGACATACGGGACAGGTTTGCAACAGATACCCTGCCTTACCACAGTAAAGGCACAGGCCCTCCCTGCTCCTGAAGGCATTTCAGCAACTGAAAGTTGAGTGAACCCAAGCTGCATGGGCTCTACAACGCCAGAGGATTCAAGACTAGGAGGAGAGGGAGGCATGGGAGGGGACGAAAAGCTTGGGGTTAAACGGATGGGATACCTCTGCAGGAGCTCCATAAAGGAAGGTCTCTCATGGATTCAGGAGTCAATCAGGATGCAATATGAGACCAAATCCTCAAAATCTTTGTGAAGGTCCCGGGCTGCAATCTCATCTTTAACCATATCTGAGAGCCCATTAGAGAAAGCAGCCACGAGAGGCTCATCATTCCAACCAACCTCGGCTGCCAGGGTACGAAACTCTATGGCATAATCTGCAACCATCCTTGTACCCTGCTGGATGGACATTAGTTGCTTGGCAGCCAAGGTGGAACGGCCCGGTACATCAAATACCCTTTTAAAGGACACCACAAACTCAGGGTTATTGTGTACTATTGGTTTCTGTGTCTCCCAAAGGGGATTAGCCCATGCAAAGGCCCTGTCAGAGAGTACGGAAATCACAAGGCCCACCTTACTCTTATCAGATAGAAAGGACTGTGGTACCATCTCCAGATAGATACCGACCTGGTTTAGGAAACCTCTGCACTGGTAAGGGTCATCCTTATAGCACTGGGGAAGTGGGGCGGACTCAGTCATGCCTTTCGCAACACTGGAATCACAATTGCCAGTCGGAGCAGGGGCGGCAGCAGCTATAGGGACAGAACTGCTGTAACGGTATTTAGGACACTCAGACCAGTTGGTAAAATCAAACACCGTTTTATTAAATAAAAAATAATGCAAACTATCGCCCTCTGCAGGCAACAGGAATAATAACACTGTATAGACAGATATAACCCAAAGGCCCAATACACAGAATCAGGGTAACACACACTATCTCAGAACAGATAATGGCAATCTAGACACAAATGGGTTAAATGCAAAAAAATAAGTCCATCTCAGCTGTGGGGTTTGGCACGCCCAAGGTGGTGATAGGAGGTGCTGTGTAGATGTAGACAACACAGAGTTCTTAAGGTAATAATGCTGTATGCAATCTGTGACCAGTGGTAGAATCAGCAGAACAGTGACCCAAAATAGCCCCCGCGGGCATACCCAATGAGACAACTGATTCTGTAAGTGTGAGAGTCGGTAGCCCCCACGGGCATAATCTCAACCTAGCCTGAAATGCAAGAGCTGGCAAATAGCCCCCACGGGCGTATAACCGGAGACCAACAGCTAGCGGTAGTTGAGTCAATAGCCCCCACAGGTGTATACCAACTGGAACCTTCCAGAGCTTTGAGCCTGCCCTTTGCTGCAACACTGAGCCAAAAGCCACAACGGAGTCCACCGGTAACCAACGTAAGACCAAGAGCCAATGGCGCCCTACCGGACCAACTTAACGTGACTACTCTGCAGTTGTATCGTATGAGTCGCCGTCCACACAAGCGGCCGACTCAGCAGACGTAGCACAACGGATTAAGGCTCTATACTGGGGAATGAAGGCTCTGCAGGAGCGAGGCAGCACTGCAAGGGTTAAAATGCACGTTTAATAACAGAAGGCTCAGTATGGTGTAGTAGCTCTGCAAGCGTACGGAGGCTCAGTGAAGGAAACACAGCTCTGCAAATCAGCACGTAACTCTGCACTGGACTGAGGTAACACAAGGGTGAAGTGGTCACACGGCAGCTGGGCAAACAGCGACAGCAGAAGTAAGAATGTCGCTGCGGCAACAACAGGAACAGGCAGGTCGCTGGAGCAGGCCGGTAGTCGATCACGGAGCAGGAAGTCAGCCAGGTCGGGTCGTAGCACGCAGGAGGTTCTCAGACATGCCGGGTCAAACACGAGCAGGAACGTCAGACAAGCCGGGTCAGGTAATGGAGGTGGTTCGACAGACAAGCCGGGTCAATCACGATCAGGAACACTGGAGCGTAGTCAGGACAGGCCAAATCGGTACACAGGAATCTGGAACACAGGAACACAGCAACAGTAAAACTGACTCAGAAACACCACGAAAGGGCATCCGACAGGTGTCATGGCCAGGCATAAAAAGATCACCAGGGGCGGGCCAAACCAACTCAGCGAATCAGAGCGAACCACAAACGAGAGTGACACAAGGCTCACAGGCACTGTGATAACTGCGCCGGGGGCTGCTGGACGGCTAAAGCAAACTGGTCCATGCGCTGGTCTACCTGGTCCAGCCTGAAAAAATATTTGGTGGATTGCATGCGCCTTCTGAATTTATGGCCATTGTGTACTTTTAAGGACCAGGAACCAGACAGGACAAAAAATGTAAAAAATGCAAAACACCTTCATTGAAATAACAAAAGCAAACAGAGCAAAATCATGATCCAGAAGCGTAAACCAAAAGACACGCCGGGGTCAGGAACCAAGACAGGTACTCAGCCAAGCCGGGGTCAGGAATACAGAGAAGTCAGGAACCAGGCCAGCAGTCAGGAACGAGAAGGGACGTCAGAGGAAGCCAGGTCATACACAGGTAATAAGCAACCCAGGATAACGCCCTTACTCCAGAATCAGGTAGTGAGCCAAGCTGCTTTAAATACCCTGGGAAGGTTGGCTGTTGGCTGATAGCAGTCAGGTGAGAAAATACAGAGGACAGCTGATTCATGCAGCTCAGTAAAGGAAAAGGCAGCAGTAATGGATAGCAGAGGACTGGATTAGTGTAGACAGCTGAATCGAGCAGCAGAGCTCAGCCAAACCTTGACACAGTACAGATCAGGAACCAGAGGTTATTTGGAATGAGCTGAGGTCAATACTAGGAATCAGATGAGAATCAAATCAGCACAGGAGACCAGCAGATGGTCTGAATTAACAGAGGCCAATTCTGGGGAATTGAATGACAGACAGATCACCACCTTGTATTGGCCTTGGCCGGATTCCCACCATCTGCTGGTCTCCTGAGCTGATTTGTCTGTCATCTGATTCCTAGTATTGGCCTCGGCCTGATCCCAGACATTTTCTGGTCTCACACAGTTTTGGGGTATATGGGATAAATCTCCTTTACTCCGTTCTCACACCTACCAGACTCCTGTGGGACAAACATAACAGAATGGGAATATCACGGTGCCAGTGATTGCTTGTTTTTCCTGTCAGTTAGCAATGGGTGCTTCCCATTTGTTGCCTGTGGTTAGCCCGCCCAGTATTGTCTATATAGACTGTGCTCCTGCACCCTTTCACTGCCCTTTTGTGGTGTTTCTATGCCAGTGCAACGCCTGTCTGTGGATTCCTGTGTACTTCCTTGGCCTGCCTGACTTCTCTCCTGTTCCTGCTCCTGTGTACCGACCCGGATAGCCTGACTACTCTCCTGTATTGTTTCTGTGTACCGTTCCGGCCTGGCTGACGTTCCTGCTCCTGTATCCGACCCGGTTTGGCTGACATTCCTGCTCCCGTATCCTGACCCGGCCTGGCTGACGTTCCTGGATCCCGACTTGGCTGTGTTCCGCTTTGACTCTGGTCACCTCGGCGACATTCTGACTTCCGCTGCCTTCCTGGTTTGGCACCGCTGCCCACAGGCCTGTCTTGCCTCCGTGATTGCACTGGTATTCAGTAGTTGGTTTGCTCCACTCAGTCACCGGTTGCTAGTGCTGCCTCCATTATAGCACAGGTAGGGCCTTCGTGTTTGTCCAGTACGTGGTACTGGTTCACTCCAATCCGTCCTTCCAGTCGCAAGTGTTGCTTCTGTGATTGCGCTGGTATACCGTAGTTGGTTTGCTCCACTCTGACACCTGTTGCTAGTGCTGCCTCCGTTATAGCACAGGTAGGGCCTCCGTGTTGCTCAGTTTATGGCACTGGTTTGCTCCCCTCTGAACCTCCAGTCACATGTGTTGCCTCCGTGATGCGCTGGTATAGTAGTTGGTGGCTCCACTCCATCTAACCGGCTGCTTCGCTACCTCCGTTATAGCACCGGTAGAGCCTCCGCTACACCGTGTCGCACCAGTCATAGGCTGCCTTACCCGGTAGTTTGGAAAGGCCGGTAGAGTCTCCTCAGTTCCTTGCTGTACCAGTTTAGGCTGCCTTGCCCGGTATATTGGTAAGGCCGGTAGAGCCTCCTCAGTCCTATTGCACCATCTTCTAGGCTGCCTTACCCGGTATTTTGGTGAGGCCAGTAGAGCCTATATATGTATACATTGTATTCTATATTACTTGAACCTGTTGTGTGTCTATCACTGATTTATGTTCAGGACCTGTGAGGGTTCTTCATTATTTTTTCAATAAAACTGTGTTTTTATCTTAACTCTGTGTCTGTGACTCAAACAAACTGTGACAGGGAAGGAACTTGAATCACAACTGCTTGTATCTACTCTGCCACACAACATTTTGGAATATTTGAGGTAAACCTCCTTTGCTCCCTTATCACACCCCAGACTCCCCTGGGATAGAGATAATAGCCAGGTAAGGAAAAAACTTGGATCAAAGCTGCCTGCGTCCTCTGAGTCAGTCACAACAAATTTTGGGGTATTTGGGATCAACCTCCTTCCTCCTTTCCTGTCCCCCAGAGTTCCACAGACTCCCCTAATACAGAGAACAGATTTCCTGCCCACAAGACTCCCTAAACTAATCTCCAACTCCCCTTTATTTCCCTATCTCCTCTAGCTCTCTCCTCTCACAAACACAGACTGGCATTCTGTGAGACCTGACACCCTTTTATACTATGCCTATGGGAAAAGAAGAGAAACTCGCCATGTGGTGGGAAAAAAATCTTCCCATTGAATTTCAATGCAATGAGCCAGGCAAAAAAGTAAAATAAATAAATAAATAAATAAATAATGACACTTTTTGTGAAAAATGTACCTGTTATCACGGTGCCTGTGATTCTCTGTGCGACATTCTTACTTCCAGGTTTGTGTTTGGCTGTCTCTTATTGGTGCTAGCTGGCTAGCCCCTCCCAGGGCTAGCCTTTATATACGCCCTCCTGTCACTAGGCCGGTGCCCTTTCGTGGTGTTTCTGACCTTACGTTATTCTGTGCTCCTGTTCCGTGTTGATCTGGTTTTAGTCTGACCTTGTTCCTGTTCCGCTCCTGTGTACCGATCCCGGCTTTGGCTGACTTCTGCTCCTGTGTACCGAACCAGGCTTTGGCTGACAACCGCTCTTTGTGTACCGACCCAGGCTCTGGCTGACTTCCGCTCTCAGATACTGATCCAGGCATTGACTGACTTACGTTCCTTGTGTTGCCCTCGCTTTATTGTCAGTCCTCTCATATTGGTTGCCTCGGGTTGCGCTACTCTCTACCTGTGTATCAGTGTGGCCTCCGTTACGAGTTTCCAGTCTGTCTATCCGGTCACTAGCGGTTACCGTTGCCTACCCTTTACTCTAAGCTCAGCCTGTGATTCTTTGTGGCCTCCGTTACGTACACCCAGTCTGTGCTATCCGGTCACTAGCGGTTACCATTGCCAATCCATTACACTAGCTCAGCTTGTGATTCTCTGTGGCCTCCGTTACATACACCCAGTCTGTGCTATCTGGTCACTAGCGGTTACCGTTGCCAATCCATTACACTAAGCTCAGCCTGTGATTCTCTGTGGCCTCCATTATGTACTACCAGTCTGTGCTATCCGGTAACTAGCGGTTACCATTGCCTATCCATTATACTAAGCTCAGCCTGTGATTCTCTGTGGCCTCCATTATGTGCACCCAGTCTGTGCTATCCGGTCACTAGCAGTTACTGTGGTCAGCTCATTACACTCACTCAGCCTGCCGTACCCGGTATTCGCTAAGGCCGATAGAGCCTCCTCTGTTCTTTGTTGCACCAGTTACAGGCTGCCTTACCCGGTATTCGCTAAGGCCGGTAGAGCCTCCTCTGTTCCTTGTTGCACCTGTTATGTGGCTGCCTTACCCTGTATTTGGTAAGGCTGGTAGAGCCTCCTTTATTGTATTACTATTTGTATGCCCTGACCTGTGTCAAACTTGCTTACTGTTGTGTGTAGAGTTTGGACCCGTGAAGGGCCTTGTTGTGCTTTATATTGCATAATAAAGCTTTTTATCCTATCCAGTTGTCTGAGTGTTCAATAAAACCCTGACATCTGTACATAAAAAATCCAATTTTCTCCTGTTTCTTTTTTGAGGTAAAAACTTGTGTCCATCCCTAGTGGACATGTTCTCTGAGAAGGCCCACTTTGTTCCTCTTGACTGACTTCCTACCTCTTCAGCTTCAACCACCATCTTTATTAAGGATATAGTTTGATTACTCAGTATGTCATTAACAGTTGTCTCAGATGGAGGTTCTCAGTTTTTATCCTGCTGTGGAGGGCTTCTTTGCATTCCTTTTTGGTTTACCACCCTCAGTCCAATGGACAATGAAAGAGGACAAATCAAGATTTGGAATCTTTTCTTCATCATTATATTTATTATCAGAACTGCAACTGGGTTGATCTACTCCCTTTTGCTAGATTTGCCTTTAATAATCTTACATGCCTCAGTTCATTGTTCATCATTCTATGCCACCCTTGGGTGGGTATAATCCACGCTCTGTTCAATTTTTTAATTCGATGGGTGTCCTTGTTGTATCTAGTTTGATGATATCAAGGCTCATCTCAGTCAGGTCATGACCCATTACAAGAAGGCAGCCCACAGTCATCTTTGCTCCACTCCTGGTGACAAAGTTTGGTTGTCTTCTGCAGAAGATTACTACTGTTACATTTCTCAGTGATCTTACTTCCTTATATGATGGTTGCAAACTCCATTCATGTGTCACTGTTAAAACCTGTGGTTACCAACAGAATCTTTTTGCGGTGGTAATGAATGGTCATGCAGATTATGCGATAAGAAAGATTAATTTCGTCCACAATTCCTATCAATATGTGGATTATAAGGGATAGTGTTCAGAGGAAAGCTTTTGGGTCAGCCTCATGATCCCTCACTGGTTTTATCTTTTCATCGCATTCAGGGAAGCATGGTCATCCAGATGACTCCTATTGAGGTAGAGGCAGTTTCATATCTCTGCTCTCAAGCTACACTCCCCATCTCTGTCCTCAAGCATATGCAAGCTAGTCACTCATTACGTGTTCAAATCTGACATACCCCAATGCAGCAAGGTAAGCCTTGACAAAAATATTAGAAGGTCTACAGCAAGGCAAGCCTTAAAAAAAAAATCTTAGCAGACCTATAAAAAAGGCAAGCCTTGAAAAATATTTTTTTTAGGCTTGTGGAAAGTAAAGTCTTGACCAAAAATTGTTTGTAATCCCTCTATGGCCAGTAATATTATAGTGTTTGCCAAGTTAGCTCCTACTTCTGTGTCATTTGAGCATCAAAAGTCACATGACAGGATCAGACTAATGTATTATTCCCCATGTCCATGGGTAGTAACAGTGGTAGTGGTTGGAGTGGTACTTGGATTATCATCCTCATAGACTGTGGTGGTAGATCCAGCACCAGTGGCATGTGACAGATGTTGTTTCCTTTCTACTAGGGCTGGTGAGGCAGGAGCAGTACAACAAGTCACCATAACTTCAGATACACTCCTCCTGAACTCTCCTAAAATCATGGATGTTTAAAAATGTTTTCCTTGGGACAAGGAAAGACTGCTCATTTATTATCAATAACTGCAATGTGCACAGTGTGTGAACAAGTTCAGAGGTGGGAGGAGGACTGGGATGAAACTGTCTCTCAAGAAATCAGGTAGAGTCACTCACTATGTATCGTTCCCACAGAAACAACAAGTTTCTGTTGGTTGTGGTGGTGCGTGACTGAAGCTTTCAATGGGTCATTCATTAACACTAAAAAAAATTGACCTTCATCGACATGAGCATGGTGTATTGTGCAGGGTGGTCAGTCTGAATATGCTCCCTTATGCCATGCATTCTATTGGCCTCCGCAATGTGCAATATATGAAGAAATATTGCAAGATTCAGACATCTGCATATTCACTTTCTTGTGGCGGAAAATTTGTCCATGGCATTGCCACTGCCAAAGAGGACCCGGAGAGGTCTGTAGGGAACTAGGATGGTACTACAAGTAGCCCAGACACTAGGACTTGGTACCAACAAGCTTTGTGACACCATCAATATTTTGAGCTGTTGTGGATTGCCTCATGGCTTTTTTGTGGGATTTTTTTGGGCCACGTTGCTCTTGATACTGGTGGTGAACAGGAGGCCTAGTGATAGCAGCAACTGATTTTTTTGGGGGGATAGCTTTACATGCTCCACATGAATCTCAGGGTAGATATACTGCACTTGCTTTATAAGCGAGGACTTGATGATTGCACGCTTTTCAACTCCCAAGGAAAAGTATTCCCAAACTCATGATTTCAATGTGGGAACTAGAGTATCCTATTCTTGAAATTAGGCCTTCTCCCCAGATGCACTTGATGTGTCTTGTGGTGATGCTGCTACTGCTAATGACTCATTAGTACAAACAGTAGGAAATGGAATGCCTACCTGTCCCATATCACTCCACTGTGGCATGGATGATGACCCCACTGCCCCCAGTACCCAGCCTAAGTTTCTAAACCACTGTATTCAAAGTAAAGGAAAGACTTAGAGAAGAAGAAAAGGGATTTTACATCACCTAATACCGAATAGACCCATTCAACATTGTAAAGCAACGGCCCAAATTTGGTCTATTACACTGTTTAATAAAACTCCAAAGTTTATTGATACCTACTAAAATATATTGTGCCCTAAAAAACTACACAATTGCCACCCTGTTTGGTGTGACAATTATAATCCTCATGATCTCAGAAGAGAGAGGGTGGTGTATTTTATGTCACAAGCTTAGTATAATTACAATCAAGTCCACAGAGCAGTTGAAGTTTTATGATTTATCACTATGCAGCAATATGTATTTGTGGGCCAAATGTCATTGATGTTTTTTGACACTAAGAGCATCGACATCTATCAGTTTTAATGTGCATTATATACTGAATCTATTCATGGTTCATATGTAACATGTACTTAACAAAGTTCTATATGTTAATGCCTTATTTATAATAGAACAGTACTGGCACTCAGAGGGTTAATTTCTAATATTAATTTCACCACATATAGCTAGTAGAATAAAGATATATCATTAACAAATCACAGTTCTTTTTATGTCTAGATCTTTACATCAAACCATGGCCTAGATTCACCAAAGGTTGAAGAGGGCTCAAAATGTCATTGACCTGTCAGTGCAGTGTGGAAGGCACAAGGACAGTATTCACTAAAGTGTCTTCAACATCACATCACCATCAGTCCAACAGAAATCTGCCCACATCGACTTCCATCCGACAGGTTTACGAATTGTCACTTAAAAAAATCGACAATGGCCTATTTCCATGTGTAAATGAAGCATAATGGCCTATTTCCATATGGAAATGCAGGATAATGAGACAATTTTGTACGCAAGGGGGGTTGATATGTTAATATGACATTTTGACACATTCACTAAACTCTGATTGCAGCCTCTGGTATCAGAGTTTTAACTTCTCCTACCTGAGGCTGGTGAAGTTGGGATCTCCCTGTACTTTCCTATGCAGTAACAGCCCTCAATCAATCACAAGCAGGGAGGGCTGGGAACTGCTGTCTATGTGGAGGGGATGTCCTCCCTCACACATCACAACAGTCCCGAAGTCTGACAGAATTCTCTCCGCTTCCCCATTTGGCCAGTAGGGGAGTAGAGAGCATACTTTCAGCACCATAGACATCATCACTCCCTTATCCCTTTGAGTACCATAGGGATGTCCATTGGTAGTACTCAAAGAGTTAAAATGCACAACACAATTATCCCTTTACCTCAGTATCATATCTTATACATGTTGTGCACTCCCAAGGGGAAAAGGCTGGGAGTCAGGCAGTGTACATGGGGTTCTCTGGTTACCAGTAGACTAGGGAACAAGGCTGGGAGTCAGGCAGTGTACATGGGGTTCTATGACTACCAGTGGACAAGGGAACAAGGTTGGGGGTCAGGCAGTGTACATGGGGTTCTATGACTACCAGTAGACAAGGGAACAACTCTGGGGGTCAAGCAGAATACATGGGATTCTATGACTACCAGTAGACTAGGGAACAAGGCTGGGAGTCAGGCAGTGTACATGGGGTTCTATGACTACCAGTAGACTAGGGAACAAGGCTGGGAGTCAGGCAGTGTACATGGGATTCTATGACTACCAGTAGACTAGGGAACAAGGCTGGGAGTCAGGCAGTGTACATGGAGTTCTATGACTACCAGTAGACTAGGGAACAAGGCTGGGGGTCAAGCAGTATACATGGGGTTCTATGACTACCAGTAGACAAGGGTACAAGGCTGGGGGTCAGGCAGTGTACATGGGATTCTATGACTACCAGTAGACAAGGGAACAACTCTGGGGGTCAAGCAGTATACATGGGATTCTATGACTACCAGTAGACTAGGGAACAAGGCTGGGAGTCAGGCAGTGTACATGGGATTCTATGACTACCAGTAGACTAGGGAACAAGGCTGGGAGTCAGGCAGTGTACATGGAGTTCTATGACTACCAGTAGACTAGGGAACAAGGCTGGGAGTCAGGCAGTTACATGGGGTTCTATGACTATCACGGTGCCCGTGATACCTGAGAGACGTTCTTACTTCCTGGTTTACACTGGCTGTGCTCTTATTTGCTCTGGGCTAATTGCTCCTCCCAGGGCTTACCTTTAAATACGCCCTCCTGTCACTATACTGATGCTCTTTCGTGGTGTACCCGTATCTAGTGACTAGTTGTTATTGTTTCCTGTTTCCGTGTATGACCTGGCTCGCCTGACTACGCTTGTGCCTGACACTCTTGTGATCCGATCCCGTTGCTGACCTGGACTGGCTGACGAACTCCTTGTGTACCGAACTGGCCTGGCTGATTATCAGATTCTGTTACCGACTGGACTGGCTGACTAACTCCTTGTGTACCGAACCGGCGTGGCTGCGTATCTGATTCCATTTCTGACTAGGACTGGCTGACTCAGTACACCGATCTGGCTGGGCTAGTGTTGGTGGTCCTCCTGACTGGCTGTGAAGTCCGTGTGTGCAGACCTGGTAGGGTGCTAGTTCCATCTCCTACCGGACTAGTCTATTACCTCCATATACTATCCGGGCATACACCGGTGACGTTACATGCTTATCTCCCGCTCGCTCACCGCTCCCGCTGTCTACGAGAGCTTACGAGAGTCCCTGTACTAACCAGTGTCTGTGTTGCCTCTGGGAACCCGATTATACTTGGGTCTGGCCAATGCCACACTGCTGCCCGTGTTGCCTCAGTTAACCCTAGGGACCTAGGGTCTTTACATCGCCAGCATCAGGTGTCTGTTGTCTCAGTTAACCCTAGCGTACTAGGGTCCCGTTACTGCCTGAGTCCAGTCTGTGTTGCCTCCGCTCACCCTAGCGTATTAGGGTTCAGTCACTATAAGTACCACTGCCGTGTTGCCTCCGTTAACCCTAGTGTGCTAGGGCCTAGTCGATGCCTGAGTCCATGTCATGTTGACTCCGTTAACCCTAGCGCCCTAGGGTTTTGCCGTTGCCAGAGTACTGCCTGTGTTGCCTCAGTTAACCCTAGCTTTCTAGGGTCCCCTTACAGCCAGAGTACTGTCCGTGTTGCCTCAGTTAACCCTAGCGTGCTAGGGTCCCGTTACTGCCATAGTCCTGCCCCTGTTGCCTCAGTCTGCCCTACTCTCTTAGGGTCAGTCCTCTGACAGTGTTTTGCCAGTGTTACCCACGTGAACCCTAGTCCACTAGGGATTGCCGTTCAGTCACCCATCGCCTGTGCCACCTATTGCGCTGTGGGACTGCTGAGGATATTATTGTCCCTGTACCTTGCTGAGAATCTGCCTACAAGTTCAAGATCACTATACTTGCTTGCTGACTGTTTCAGTGTTTATAGTATTTCCCTGACCTGCATCAGATCTGGAAAGTAATTGGTATGGACCTCATCTGGACCTGAGTGGGGTTATTGTACATTATTTTCAATAAAGCTTAACCTTACCAAACTGTCTGAGTGTTCTTTTACAAACAGTAACAAACCGTGATAATGACTACCAGTAGACAAGGGAACAAGGCTGGGGGTAAGGTAGTGTACAAGGGATTCTATAACTACCAGTAGTCAAGGGAACAAGAAGGGGGTCAGACAGTGTACATGGGGTTCTATAACTACCAGTAGACAAGGGAAAAAGACTGGGGGTCAGGCAGTGTACATGGGGTTCTATAACTACCAGTAGACAAGGGAAAAAGACTGGGGGTCAGGCAGTGTACATGGGGTTCTATGACTACCAGTGGACAAGGGAACAAGTCTGGGGGTCAGGCAGTGTACATGGGGTTCTATGACTACCAGTGGACAAGGGAACAAGGCTGTGGGTCAAGCAGTATACATGGGGTTCTATGACTACCAGTAGACAAGGGAACAAGGAGTGGCTCAGGCAGTGTACATGGGGTTCTATGACTACCAGTAGAGAAGGGAACAAGTCTTGGGGGTCAGGCAGTGTACAAGGGGATCTATGACTACCAGTGGACAAGGGAACAAGTCTGGGGGTCAGGCAGTATACATGGGGTTCTATGACTACCACTAGACAAGGGTACAAGGCTGGTGGTCAGGACGTGTACATGGTCTTCTATGACTATCAGTAGACAAGGGAACAAGTCTGGGGGTCAGGCAGTGTACATGGGGATCTATATCTACCACTGGACAAGGGAACAAGGCTGGGGGTCAGGCAGTGTACATGGGGTTCTATGACTACCACTAGACAAGGGTACAAGGCTGGGGGTCAGGCAGTGTACAAGGGGTGTGTATGACTACCAGTAGACAAGGGTACAAGCTGGGGATCAGGCAGTGTACATGGGATTCTATGACTACCACTAGACAAGGGAACAAGGCTGGGGGTCAGGCAGTGTACAAGGGGTGTGTATGACTACCAGAAGACAAGGGAACAATGCTGGGAGTCAAGCAGTATACATGGGGTTCTATGTCTTCCAATAGACAAGGGAAAAAGGCTGGGGGTCAGACAGTTTACATGGGGTTCTATGACTACCAGTAGACAAGGGTACAAGGCTGGGGGTCACAGAGTGTACATGGGGTTCTATGACTACCAGTAGACAAGGGTACAAGGCTGGGGGTCACGGAGTGTACATGGGGATCTATGACTACCAGTAGACAAGGGTACAAGGCTGGGGGTCAGGCAGTGTACATGGGGTTTTATGACTACCAGTAGACAAGGGAAGAAGGCTGGGTGTCAGGCAGTTTACATGGGGTTCTATGACTACCAGTAGACAAGGGAACAATGCTGTGGGTCAGGCAGTGTACATGGGGTTCTAAGACTACCAGTAGACAAGGGAACAATGCTGTGGGTCAGGCAGTGTACATGGGGTTTTATGACTACCAGTAGACAAGGGAAGAAGGCTGGGGGTCAGGCAGTTACATGGGGTTTTATGACTACTAGTAGAGAAGGGAACAAGTCTTGGGGGTCAGGCAGTGTACAAGGGGATCTATGACTACCAGTGGACAAGGGAACAAGTCTGGGGGTCAGGCAGTATACATGGGGTTCTATGACTACCACTAGACAAGGGTACAAGGCTGGTGGTCAGGACGTGTACATGGTCTTCTATGACTATCAGTAGACAAGGGAACAAGTCTGGGGGTCAGGCAGTGTACATGGGGATCTATATCTACCACTGGACAAGGGAACAAGGCTGGGGGTCAGGCAGTGTACATGGGGTTCTATGACTACCACTAGACAAGGGTACAAGGCTGGGGGTCAGGCAGTGTACAAGGGGTGTGTATGACTACCAGTAGACAAGGGTACAAGGCTGGGGATCAGGCAGTGTACATGGGATTCTATGACTACCACTAGACAAGGGAACAAGGCTGGGGGTCAGGCAGTGTACAAGGGGTGTGTATGACTACCAGAAGACAAGGGAACAAGGCTGGGAGTCAAGCAGTATACATGGGGTTCTATGTCTTCCAATAGACAAGGGAAAAAGGCTGGGGGTCAGACAGTTTACATGGGGTTCTATGACTACCAGTAGACAAGGGTACAAGGCTGGGGGTCACGGAGTGTACATGGGGTTCTATGACTACCAGTAGACAAGGGTACAAGGCTGGGGGTCACGGAGTGTACATGGGGATCTATGACTACCAGTAGACAAGGGTACAAGGCTGGGGGTCAGGCAGTGTACATGGGGTTTTATGACTACCAGTAGACAAGGGAAGAAGGCTGGGTGTCAGGCAGTTTACATGGGGTTCTATGACTACCAGTAGACAAGGGAACAATGCTGTGGGTCAGGCAGTGTACATGGGGTTCTAAGACTACCAGTAGACAAGGGAACAATGCTGTGGGTCAGGCAGTGTACATGGGGTTTTATGACTACCAGTAGACAAGGGAAGAAGGCTGGGGGTCAGGCAGTTACATGGGGTTTTATGACTACTAGTAGACAAGGGAACAATGCTGATCGTGCAGTCAACTTGGTCTGAGCGTTGTGGGTGGGCGCCAGTCACCAGCTATCTATCCGTGTAGTCTTCGGTTGGGTGCCTCTCTGGGCTCGTTGCCAGTCCTCCGCTACTGCTACGGCAGTCCACAAGTTGCTCGGGTCTCCGTTGTCTATTTGGCCGTTACTCAATATTATGCACTCTCTTCAGACTGAGAGTCTTAAAGGGCCTCACGCTATTAGGGCCTGTCAGTCCTCCTGGCCTAATAGTAACTCATTCAGTGCTGCCTAACTTGAGAATCACACGAAAGTTACCTGACCTGTGTCAGTATATTGTGTTGCAGCATTTAACATATACTGGACCCGTGTGGGTATATCTCATTGTAAGATGTCCTGTGTCAGTACTATATTGTGTCATATATTATTGGACCCGTGAGGGTTATTGTTTATTGCAACTGTTCAATAAAACTGTGTTTTATCCAAACCTACTGTGTCTGAGTGTCAAACAAACCGTTACAAGGTCAGGCAGTGTACATGGGGTTCTATGACTACCAGTAGACAAGGGAAAAATACTTGTGGTCAGGCAGTGTACATGGGGTTCTAAGACTACCAGTAGACAAGGGAAAAAGGCTGGGGGTCAGACAGTGTACATGGGGTTCTATGACTACCAGTAGACAAGGGAAAAAGACTTGTGGTCAGGTAGTGTACATGGGGTTCTAAGACTACCAGTAGACAAGGGAAAAAGGCTGGGGGTCAGACAGTGTACATGGGGTTTTATGACTACCAGTAGACAAGGGAAAAATACTTGTGGTCAGGCAGTGTACATGGGGTTCTATGACTACTAGTAGACAAGGGTACAAGGCTGGGGGTCAGGCAGTGTATATGGGGTTCTAAGACTACCAGTAGACAAGGGGAAAAGGCTGGGGGTCAGACAGTGTACATGGGGTTTTATGACTACCAGTAGACAAGAGAAAAAGACTTGTGGTCAGGCAATGTACATGGGGTTTTATGACTACCAGTAGACAAGGGAAAAAGGCTGGGGGTCAGGCAGTGTACATGGGGTTCTATGACTACCAGTAGACAAGGGAACAATGCTGGGGGTCAGACAGTGTACATGGGGTTCTATGACTACCAGTAGACAAGGGAAAAAGGCTCGTGGTAAGGCAGTTTACATGGGGTTCTATGACTACCAGTAGACAAGGGAACAAGGCTGGGGGTCAGACAGTGTACATGGGGTTCTATGACTACCAGTAGACAAGGGAACAAGTCTGGGGGTCAGGCAGTGTACAAGGGGTCCTATGACTACCAGTAGTCAAGGGAACAAGTCTTTGGGGTCAGGCAGTGTACATGGGTTTCTATGACTTCCAGTAGACAAAGGAACAAGTCTTGGAGGTCATGCAGTGTACATGGGGTTCTATGGAACACAAAGAATTGTGAGAAGCACCCATCAAGAATGAACAAGATAAAGTGTATTATTCTAGGCATGGTAACCTCTCAATGGTGCTACAACTCACATTTTTCACTCCCACATGCCATTGCAGACGGAAAACCTCTATACCCACATCAGACTGATCCTGCCCACAGGCAATCCAGCTCCAAAATGTCTGGCAACACCACAAATATAAATTTCTTCCTATGTGAGCCACATCAGTGCAGTGCAACTGAATTCCTCTGGACACATGGAAGCATGGGCCCATGCCTGGGATGCCCTTATACTTAGGGAGACAATGAATTGTGATGAGCACCCATCAAGAACGAACAAGATTGTCTTGTTCTAGGCATGGTAGCCTCTCAATGGTGCTACAACTCACAGCTGGACTGTCTGAGGGCAGGACCAGTCTGCTATGAATATGGAAATTTCCTCTCTGCAATGGCACATGGGAGAGAAAAACGTGACTTGTAGCACCATTGAGGGGTTACTGTGCCCAAGAACAAGACACTTTATCTGGTTTGATCGCGATGGGTGCTCGGCACAACATTTGTTTCTTTGTTTCCCTAAGTGGAAGGGGATCCATGACATAGGCCCTTGCTCTCCATGTGCATTGAGGGAATAAGCTGCAGCAAACTGATGAGATCCACATAGGCGGAAACAGATGTCTGTGGTTTTGACGATTTTCTTGTGCGGGGATGATTTGCTTGACATTTTGAAGCCAGACTGTTTGAGAGCGGGACCAGTCTGATGTGAATATGGAAATTTCCTTTCTGCAATTCCACATGGGAGTGAAAAATATGACTTGTATCACCATTCATTGGTCACTATGACAAAGGTGGGAGACTTTATCTTGTTCACTCTTGATGGGTGCTCGTCACAGCACTTGTTTCTTTGTCTCCCTAAGTGGAAGGGGTTCGCAGGCATGGGCCCTTGCTCTCCATGTGAATATGGGAATCAGCTGCAACATACTGACGAGGCCCACATAGACTGAAATGTACGTCTGTGGTCTTGCTGATTTTCTCGTGCATGAAGGGTTTGCCTGACATTTCAGAGCTGCACTGTCTGAGGGCGGGACCAGTCTGATATGAATATAGAAATTTCTTATCTGCAATGGCACATAGGAGTGAAAAATGTGACATGTAGCACCATTGAGGGGTCACTATGCCCAAAAACACAACACTTTATTTTGTTGGTTTGTCGATGGGTGCTCGTCACAACAGTTGTTTCTTTGCCTCCCTAAGTGTAAGGGGATCCCAGGCTGGGCTCTTGCTCTCCATACCCTTAATCAGCTCCACCACACCGACGAGGTCCATGTAGGCTGAAATGTACATCTGTGGTTTTACTGATTTTCTCATGCAGGGAGGATTTTCCTGATATTTTGGAGCTGGATTCTCTGAGGGTGGGACTAGTCCAATATTAATATGTAAATTTCCTCTCTGCAATGGCACATGGAAGTGAAAAATGTGACTTGTAGCACCAGTGAGGGGTCACTATGCCCAAGAACATGACACTTTATCTTGTTCATTCGTGATGGGTGCTCATCACAACATTTGTTTTTTTGTCTCTCTAAGTTGAAGGTGATCCCAGACATGGGCCATTGCTCTCCATGTGCTTAGAGGGAAGCTGGTGCACAACACCGATGAGTCCCGCGAAGGCCGAAACGTACGTCTGTGGTTTACCTGATTTTTTTCACGCAGGGAGGATTTGCCTGACATTTGGGAGCTGGTCTGTCTGAGGGTGGGACCAGTTTGATATAAATATGGAAATTTCCTCTCTGCAATGGCACATGGGAGTGAAAAACATGAGTTGTAGCACCATTGAGGGATCACTATGCCCAAGAGCAAAACACTTTATCTTGTTCATTCTTGATGGGTGCTTGTCACAACACTTGTTTCTTTTTCTCCCTAAGTGGAAGGTGACCCCAGGTATGGGCCCTTGCTCTCCATGTTCCTAGAGGGAGTCAGCTACACCACACATACGAGGGCCACATAAGCTAAAATGTACGTTTCTGCTTTTGCTGAGTTTCTTGTGCAGGGAGGATTTGCCTGACATTTCGGAGCTGGACTGTCTGATTGAGGGATCACTATGCCCAAGAACTAGAGACTTTATCTGGTTCGTTCTTGATGGGTGCTCGTCACGACACTTGTTTGTTTGTCTCCTTAAATGGAAGTGGATCGCAGGAATGGGCCCTTGCTCTCCATGTGCCTAGAGGGAATCAGCTGCACCATACTGACAAAGCCCACATAGGCTGAAATGTATGTCTGTGGTCTTGTTGATTTTCTCATGCAGGGAGGATTAGCCTGACATTTTGGAGCTGCCCTGTTTGAGGGCGGAACCTGTCTGATATGAACATGTAAATTTTCTCTCTGCAATGGCACATGGTAGTGAAAAACGTGACTTGTAGCACCATTGAGGTGTCACTATGCCCAAGAACAAGACACTTTACCTTGTTCGTTCTCGATGGGTGCTCGTCACAACATTTGTTTCTTTGTCTCCCTACGTTGAAGGGGATCCCAGGCATAGGCTCTTGCTCTCCATGCTCTTAGAGGGAATCAGCTGCACCACACCGATAAGGCCCACATAGGCTGAAACGTACATCTGTGGTTTTTGCTGATTTTCTCATGCAGGGAGGATTTTCCTGACATTTTGGAGCTGGATTGTCTGAGGGTGGGACTAGTCTGATATTAATATGTAAATTTCCTCTCTGCAATGGCACATGGGAGTGAAAAATGTGATTTATAGCACCAGTGAGGGGTCACTATTCCCAAGAACAAGACACTTTATCTTGTTTGTTCTCGATGGGTGCTCGTCACAACATTTGTTTTTTTGTCTCCCTAAGTTGAAGGTGATCACAGGCATGGGCCATTGCTCTCCATGAGCTTAGAGAGAATCTGGTGCACAACACCGACGAGTCCTGCATAGGCTTAAAAGTATGTCTGTGGATTTGCAGATTTTATCATGCAGGGAGGATTTGCCTGATATTTCAGAGCTGCGCTGTCTGAGCGCGGGACCAGTCTGATATGAATATGAAAACTTTCCTCTCTGCATTGGCACATGGGAGTGAAAAATATGACTTGTAGGGGTCACTATGCACAATAATAAGACACTTTATCTTGTTTGTTTTTGATGGGTGCTCATCATAACATTTGTTTCTTTGTCTCCCTAAGTGGAAGGGGATCCCAGGCATAGGCCCTTGCTCTCCATGTGCCTAGAGGGAATCAGCTGCACCACACCAATGAGGCCCACCTAGGCCAAAATGCACGGCTCTGGTTTTGCTGATTTTTTTCGTGCAGGGAGGATTTGGCTGACATTTCGGAGCTGCACTGTTTGAGGGTGGGACCTGTCTGATATGAATATGGAAATTTCCTCTCTGCGATGGCACATGGGAGTGAAAAACGTGAGTTGTAGTACCATTGAGGGATCACTATGCCCAAGAACAAAACACTTTATCTTGTTCGTTCTTGATGGGCGCTCGTCACAACACTTGTTTCTTTGTCTCCCTAAGTGGAAGGTGTTCCCAGGCATAGGCCCTTGCTTTCCTTGTCCCTAGAGGGAGTCAGCTACATCACACATATGAGGTCCACATAGGCTGAAACGTATGTCTCTGCTTTTGCTGAGTTTCTTGTGCAGGGAGGATTTGCCTGACAGTTCGGAGTTGGACTGGCTGAGGGTGGGGCCAGTCTGATATGAATATGCAAATTTTCATTCTGCAATGGCACATGGGAGTGAAAACCGTGAGTTGTAGAACCTTGGAGGGATCGCTATGCCCAAGGCAAGAGACTTTATCTAGTTCGTTCTTGATGGGTGCTCGTCACAGCACTTGTTTGTTTGTCTCCCTAAATTGAAGGGGATTGCAGGCATGGGCCCTTGCTCTCCATGTGCCTAGAGGGAATCAGCTGCACCATACTGACGAAGCCCATATAGGCTGAAATGTTGTCTGTTGTTTTGCTGATTTTCTCATGCAGGGAAGGTTTGTCTGACATTTTGGGGCTGCACTGTTTGAAGGCGGGACCTGGCTGATATGAATATGGAAATTTAGTTTCTGCAATTGCACATGGGAGTGAAAAATATGACTGGTAGCACTGTTGAGGTGTCATTATGCCCAAGAACAAGACACTTTATCGTGTTTGTTTGTCGATGGGTGCTCGTCACAACATTTGTTTCTTTGTCTCCTTAAGTATAAGGGCATCATAGGCATGGGCCATTGCTCTCCATGTGCCTAGAGGGAATCAGCTGCACAACACCAAAGAGGCTCACATTGCCCAAAATGTATGTCTGCGATTTTCCTGATTTTCTCTTGCAGGCAGGATTTGCCTGACATTTTGGAGCTGGACTGTCTGAGGGCGGGATCAGTCTGATATGAATATTGAGATTTCCTCTCCTCAATGGCACATGGGAGTGAAAAACGTGAGTTGTAGCTCCATTGAGGGGTCACTATGCCCAAGAACAAGACACTTTATCTTGTTTGTTCTTGATGGGTGCTTGTCACAACATTTGATTCCTTGTCTCCCTAAGCAGGAGGGGATCCCAGACATGGGCCATTGCTCTCCATGTGCTTAGAGGTAAGCTGCTGCACCACACTGATGAGGCCCGCATAGGCCGAAACATACGTCTGTGGTTTTGCTGATTTGCTCATCCAGGGAGGATTTGCCTGACATTTCAGAGCTGGACTGTCTGAAGGCGGGACCAGTCTGATATGAATTTGGAGATTTTCTCTCTGCATTGGCACATTGGAGTGAAAAACGTGACTTGTAGCACCATTGAGGGGACTATGCATCATAACAAGACATTTTATCTTGTTTGTTTTTAATGGGTGCTTGTCACAACCTTTGTTTCTTTGTCTTCCTAAGTGGAAGGTGATCCCAGGCATAGGCCCTTGCTCTCCATGTGCCTAGAGGGAATCAGCTGCGCCACATCGACGAAGCCCACATAGGCCGAAATGTACTTCTATGGTTTTGCTGATTTTCTCGTGCGGGGAGGACTTGCCTGACATTTCGGAGCTGGATTGTCTGAGGGCGGGACCAGTCTGATATGAATATTGAAATTTCCTCTATGCAATGGCACATGGGAGTTAAACATTTGACTTGTAGCACCATTGAGGGGTCACTATACCCAAGAGCAAGACACTTTATCTTGTTCGTTCTCGATGGGTGCTTGTCACAACCTTTATTTCTTTGTCTCCCTAAGTGGAAGGGGATCCCAGGCATGGGCCCTTGCTCTCAATGTGCCTAGAGAGCATCAACTGCACCATACCGATGAGATCTAAATAGGCCGAATTATATGTCTGTGGCTTTGCTGATTTTCTCATACAAGGTGAATTTGCCTGTCTTTTTGGAGCTGGACTGTCTGAGGGCAAGACAAGACTGATATGAATATGGAAAGTTCTTTTCTGCAATGGCATATGGGAGAGAAAAATGTGACTTGTAGCACCATTGAGGGGTCACTATGCCTAAGAACAAGACACTATGGCCTAGATTTAAAGGCAGCCGTTAAACCATCCGCTAAGTAAAAAAGGCACGTCGGCCGCAAAGAACACATGTTTTACGGCAGATTCAAAGGTAAGCGTTCAAGAATAGCTATCGGGCGTAGGCACTACAAAAACACGTTAAACAAAAACCAGCGTCGCACCTGATTTTGCATCACCGTGCATCCCAAACACCCGTTAAAACACAACTTAACTCAAAATGTTACATTACGGCTGCCGTTGTCTAGCAACCCTGATAGATGCACAAACAAAATTCAAACCTACAGCCAATCCCAAGGCCCCAAAGTATCAAAAATGTTCAAATACACCTATATATACCTCAAAATAACGGTTACACCCTGTCTGTGTTTCGAGTTTCAGCAAGCTAGAGCACAGGACCCAGGAGTGGAGGATAGCATTTAGAGAGAGAGAGAGAGATAGAGAGAGAAGCATACAGAGGAGTAAGGTAGAAGGATTTTGGAGAGGAGAGAGTTACATTTAAATAGACACATAGCACACTTTTGCACATAGCACATACATCCATACAAACACATACACATACATACACATAGTCTTTTTTTTTTCATCACACCTTACACATTTTAAACTTTATTTTTACAGTGTGAATCCGTGAGTGAAAGTGTGTGACAGAGAGTGAGTGGGATCGAGTGTGTCTGTGAGGGCGTGTGAGAGTGCCTGGGTGTGACTGGGTGAATGATGGCCAGGAGAGGAGGACAGGAGAGAGGGATGGGGAGACTAGTGGAGGAGGAGGAGGAGGAAGGTCAGGAGGGGATCCCTCAGCAGAGCAGGGGTGGGAGAGGGAGATACGCAGGGCGGAGGGGGACCAGGCCCACAAGAACAGGCACACAAAGAAGAAGAGGGACAGATCCTGCAGTGGGACGAGGGGTAGTGCCTGGGGACCACCACACACAGGCAGGGGCAGAGCAGGCAGGACACTCCGGGTCTGACTCCTCGCATGCCGGAGCTGAGGGGGACAGGCTCAGGGATCCCCGATATACCGAGGAAGAAAACACGGCCCTCGTGGAGGCTGTGCTGGAGAGGGAGAGTGTCCTCTTCCCGGGGGACAGACTCCCTGGCCTGTCTGCGAGGAGAGCTGCCTGGAGTCAAATCTGCAGCAGAGTTAATGCGGTGGCCACCTGCAGACGGGATGTGGACTCAATCAAGAAGAGATGGGGCGACTGCAAAAGGCAGGTGAAGAGGAAGATGGGGGATGCCGCCCTGCACGCCAGAGCCACCGGAGGTGGGCCACCTGTCCCCATCACCTACAGCACATGGGAGGAGAGGCTGCGGCAGACACTGTCGTCCACCCTCATTGAGGGGGTCCCTGGAGGATCAGACACTGGGGAGGAGAGGAGCCTCCACACCACCGGTAAGTGCATCACCCCAAAACCACACACCACCCCAAACCACACACCCATCACAAACAAGCACTCACATCCCAACATCTGCTCTTCATTCAACCACACAATTGCACCAACACAGCACCCTGAGGGTTTAAACAGGGATCAAGACAAGGACAAATGTCAATGTTCAACAAGGCCAAAACCTGTCCAACTCCCTGGTTAACCCTCATGTTGCTGTGCTCATCACACACAATACACACAAACCATGCTCAGTAAAGTGTTGTATGTTAAACATCACAATTGTTGTCACACAGTGTTACCCATGTTCACACAGGGAATCCAGCACATAACCCCATGAGTGCCAGAGGGATCATCAATGCATCGATCAACAATGCTTTGGCAACCCCTCTGGTACTCAAAGGGTTAACCAGACAACAAACACATGTCGATAGGTTAACAATTACATGACACATAGGGGACATTCACTAAGCGGTGAAAAAGAGCTGATGTAGTGAATTTGACACTTGCATACCCTCACTTTACCAATTACAATGTTAGTCTATGGAGAACATCCAATAACAGGATTCAAGCTGCACAGGCCCCATTGTGTGGACTCCATAGAAAACATTGCAGATGGTGAAATGAGGTCAGCGGAGAAGTCAGCATCATAATCAGTTCATCAGGTCCACTTAACCGCTTACTGAATCACCAACAGGATGGATCAGGTCACAAATCACAGTGCCACTGAGAATAAATGCTTGTATGTGCAACACACAGGCCAAAAACAATCACACATAAGTAAAGGTGAAAAAGTTGGCCTTGGTGTTGTGTATGCAATCATTTACTCTAACTTCAATTTACATAGCTCACATTTGATTCACATATAGATCCTCAGGAGTGCTGATGCCATGGATGGATGGTACACCAGACACTATTTGCAGGATAAATATGGGAACCAAATATGAACCATTGAGGTTTGGTCAATAACAGGCCAGGGATTATGGATATCTATGATCGGGTCTGGCTGCCTCACACAGAAGGATGGATGGGCTGATCCAGGAAAAAAAAGGCCTCAATCAATGATATCCTTCAATACTGGCTTGATTGTTGCCCCTCAGGATTCAACTTGAACAGACCTCATGGACAGAATCCTGTAATGTACATCAATCCCTGATTGCCACGGTGGTATCCCATGCATCACAATGCTATGCATAGGATACCATCATGACAACCAGAGAGGGACATGTCTAATCTGACAAAATCCAGCACTGTACGGGATGAACTGATAACATAGGGATGAATACTACTTGAATCACACTGCAGATCTCTTCAAAAAAGATATGTACAGAAAGAAAAACAACCAGATTTGTATGTGGATATGTCCCTTTCAAATGGGTACAAATAGGTCCCAACAAGATGTAAACCCAGAGTTCGGTTCAGTATGTGTGATTGTCCAACTGCCCATATATGTGCACCCTCAACAAAATAACTCATATTGATATCATCATCACAGTACATATACCCAGTATATTACACCTACTTGGATGGGTATCACTTGTATCTATGAAAGTTCATTTGTGATGGCTGTACATATATAGGCAGTTAGACAATCACATGTTCTGAACAGATCTCTGGGTTCATATCTATCAAGGATATGTTTGTACCCGTATGAAAGGTACATATACACACATATCAGACCATATTCCTCACTGTGTACCTTGGCATGGCAATGGTTAATTTCACTTGATGTAACCTTGCAGGCATCATAAAGAGATGTTTAGAAAGATGTTACTGTATGTGACAGCTGGAGATGTCAGTCATATGACCACACGGAGGCTCTTCAGCAGACCCAAAATTGAAACAATTGGAGATGGATCCATCATTGACATGGTCCACAGAGCGTGCTTACAAACCAGGAACACTTAGTAGACAATGGCAAAGATGTAGTTATCTCCAAATGGGTCAATGTGGAGTCTGCTGAAGAGCCTCCGTGTGGTCAAATGACTGACATCTCCAGCTGTCACATACAGCAACATCTTTCTAAACATCTCTCTATGATGCCTGCAATGTTACATCAAGGTGAAATTAACCATTGCTATCCCGTTAAAGAGATAGTAATACCTAAAATGTGAAAGGAAAAATACATGTCATAGGATTGATCCACCGGGTAATGCAAGGGTATCCCCACTACTGAAAGGTGTTTCATCCCAAGAGTATAACAGCTCAAAGTTGAATATTCCAGGGACAATATCACTGTGGCCTGAAAATGTACTATGCCAATGTTGCCAGACCATCCTCTGGCTAGCTTTGGTCCAGGGAGCAGATATCCACAAAGGATGATGTGGCAACAGCACAAATGTACAATTTCAGGCCACTGGGATGTGGCACCAAAGGAATTCAACTCTGAGCTGCAATACATGTAGAATACAACACCCATCACCAGTAGGAGTACCGTTGTTTCACACAGGGGGATACACCATACAACATATATGTTCCTTTACACATTTCAAGTATTAATATCAATTTGACACCATCATGGCTAAGTTTACTGATCACACAATCTCAATCCTCCACACAGGTTATGTGTCTCCAGCACTCCAGGAGTCCATGGAGGAGGCCACCTCACCACCCAGTGAGGAGTATTTGGAGGAGGGGACCAGCCAGTGGGCACCGTACCCAACTACATCCACACCTCTTGGCCAGCTGGATGCACCAACCCTGCCTGCACCAACTCTGCCTGCACCAACTCTGCCTGCATCAACTCTGCCTGCACCAACTCTGCCTGCATCAACTCTGCCTGCACCAACTCTGCCTGCATCAACTCTGCCTGCACCAACTCTGCCTGCACCAACTCTGCCTGCACCAACTCTGCCTGCATCAACTCTGCCTGCACCAACTCTGCCTGCATCAACTCTGCCTGCACCAACTCTGCCTGCATCAACTCTGCCTGCACCAACTCTGCCTGCATCAACTCTGCCTGCACCAACTCTGCCTGCACCAACTCTGCCTGCATCAACTCTGCCTGCACCAACTCTGCCTGCACCGACTTATTACAGTGACTGGATGCCCCCCACCACCTCCAGGAGCTATTATCCCCCAGCAGCAGCAGCAGCACCACCACCACCAGGGAGGCAATGGCTGCCCGGTGATGTGGCCACCACCCAATACGGGCCATACCCACAGATTGACCTACCCTCCTGGATGGCTCCCCAGCATGGCCCCAGGTATGATCCTAGGTGGGGGCCAAGCACATACCAGTGGCCAAGGTTTGACCCTTGGCCACTCGACTACCAACACCTGGGCCTGCTTGGGGAGCCCCAACAGCCTATGCGAAGGGACGTGTTTACCCCACCACCTCCACCAGCACAGACATCGGTGGGCAGCAGTGGGTCAATTGATGTGGTGGGCACATACCCATCTGCAGCACAACCAGAACCAGCAGAGGAGGACACAGCAGCAGCAGAGGAGGACACACCAGCAGCAGAGGAGGACACACCAGCAGCAGAGGAGGACACAGCACCAGCAGAGGAGGACACAGCACCAGCAGAGGAGGATACAGCAGCAGCAGAGGAGGACACAGCAGCAGCTGAGGAGGACACACCAGCAGCAGAGGAGGACACAGCACCAGCAGAGGAGGATACAGCACCAGCAGAGGAGGACACAGCAGCAGCTGAGGAGGACACACCAGCAGCAGAGGAGGACACAGCAGCAGCTGAGGAGGACACACCAGCAGCAGAGGAGGATACAGCACCAGCAGAGGAGGATACAGCACCAGCAGAGGAGGACACAGCAGCAGCTGATTCACCAGGCACAAGCATCACCAGCAGTGAACGGCCCACGGGGATGGAAGCTGAGTGTATGGCTCTGCAAAGGAGACTACTCAGGTCAAGCCTCCGCACCAATGACAACATCACCAGGAGCCGTAGGGAATCCCGTATAAACACTAACAGGATAGAGGCAAGGATCCATGCCCTGGAGTCGGAGGTCATGAGGATCAACACTCAACTCCATCAGCTACACACGGGGGTGATGGACCTGCTTGCACAGCTACTGGTGGAGTTGAGAGAGCTGAACCGCAGGGAGGACTTACGTTTGGAGAGGGAAAACCTGCGCTCCACAGAGGGATCCACTGCCCCCACCACCCCCTCTAATGTGACCCCCGAAGCCACACCTAGGGGGCAAAGGGTGACCAGGAGATCATCCAGGTTATCCACTTCTGCCACACAGTCTAAGCCCCCCCCAAGAAAAAAAAATAAAATGCCCAACATGTTAAATTTCCCCTGAATAAAGGAACATTGTGCTTTTGAATCCTGTCTGATCTGCTTTGAATTTGGTCATAGATTTGGGTGGCAGAGTTGTCTCCAATGCATTGCCAAACAATTCAGTGAATACAACTCCTGCCTAGGTAAGATGTTTGTGGGATGTTACAACATGGGTTCACATACACATCGTTGTACAAAATCAACTGTAAAAACATCCCTGTTGCCATATTACACAACTGTGTTATATGGCAATGTTGTGTGTTGATTTTGCATAACAAAACATTCCCCTTAGCCCAACATTTGGTACAACATTGAACATTCATCTACATCATATGTAGTGTTTAACCCTTTGATATCCAGAGTGGTAGGCAACGCATTGCAAAGAAATGCGTTGGGTACCACTCTGGCACTCAGAGGGTTAAGGGGATAACCAAACAAACGGCTTAGCGGTGAGATAACAACAGGACAGATAAATGGGACATGTATCCATATTGTCTTGGATTCACACACTCATTGTGCAACAGACTGACTGGGGAAGCCAATGTTTTCAACCTAGGATTTCAATGTGTAGCACACACATTGATATCCTGGGGTGAGCATTGGGGCCTCCAGTAAGTTGACTTGTTATTTTTTCTAAGGGTGTAACAGACTTCCCCAGTGAAAACACTTGTCCACTTGGTCATGTACTGTGATATGTCCCAGTGGAGCAATATCACTGAACATTGATTATACTGAGCAACACATTAACTGTGGACAGGAATTCACTGTGGAAGTATGTCCCCTTTATCACCTCTTTATCACTCCCACAACACATTAGTGTATCACTGCCACCATCTGTTAGCGTGAATACATCACTGAGTCCACTCACTTGCAAACAAGTGGTGGAGTCCTGTGATATGGGTGATGCCTTTCCATGTATGGGGATACTCTACCCTGGGTGTGGTAACGCATTGACAACTGTGTTCTCAAATATATCCTCCTACAGACACAGATAGAATGGTGATGGTTCATCTTTATTGTGTCTCAAAGTACATTAGGATGTACATGTGTTTTCTGTGTATTGCCTATATGCATTGAACACCTGTATGAGAACACTAAATGTACTTTGAAACAAAAAAATAGTACTTTAGTAACACTGCTGCCCAGCTCATGTGTTGTCCACAAGGTTTGACAACTCTGTAGCTGAGCATCCTAACTGTACAGGTTATAAAACTCAGGAATTAGTGTTTTCTGTGTCTATATGAAAATGATCCAGTAGAGGTTTGTGTGAACCTCAGGTCAAACTTTGCATCACCAACAACATCAACATAAACAGCAAGGGGTGATCTCCATGAAGGTGATGTCAAGACATCAATCCAGTCACATAGAAGAACTTCAGTTCAAGGATGGATCATGTTACGGATGCCTGTGGAAGAAGAGGACAGGATTTGGAGTAGTTGTAACTGATCATCAAGCAACAACAATTTAGTCTTTTTGATCCCCTCAATTTTCACAGTTACAGGTGAGTACACAAACCATTGCTTGACAATGTGTTGTGTACTCATCTGTAACCAATTATGTGGAGAACTAAGGACATGTGCCCCAGCCCTATGGATATGTGCCCCTGACATGGATACACACATCAACAAGTGTTCTGAGAGCTCCATGGAAGTAATGAATTTGGGCTGCCACTGTTAATGTGACAGTGGCAGCCCAATGTCATTTGTTCCATGGAACTGTTAGGACACATTTGTTGATGTGTGTATTCATGTCGGGGGCACATATGTCTGCACACTCACAGGTCAGCATGGTGTCCCTGGTAATCTGATCTACGTCTCATGACCTCTACATTGTGTGCCCATACCACTGTACATCCACCCCTGTGCTGCTCTTCTCAGCTGTAGCACAGTACAGGTTCCATATTGAGTCCAATGGCCCTTTAACCCCTGATGTGACGGAGTATTATCCAATGCATAGCATTGGATAACACTCTTTCGCTACAAGGCTAGCATGGTTGCTCTGGCTATGCTCATGGCAAATCAAGTTAGCTGCTGTCAATCAAGCCCTGTAAGGCGATGAACATGGGTTATGTGTTGTACCTTGTTTCTCCTGAGGGTGTGCGTGATATCCTTGGGGTCTGTATGTCAACGTGGAGAGTGGAATGGAGGATGGTTTTTGAGTCCACACACACAATTTGCCACGTCCGCTGCAAGTGCAGTGCTGTGTCACTGTTCCTGTGGGGTGAGACAGAACAAAATGTGCAGTGTGGTTAGTGTCACAGGACTGATGGGGGACTTGCATGGATTGTTTGCATGCCTGTGTTATACTCACATGTAAAGTGTCCCGTGATGAGCCTGTCTCTGATCTGTGTCCCTCTCAGGGTCTCCTCAACGTGTCCGATGTCCATGGGCACTTCCTGTATGGGGGGGGCCTGGATGTGCTCCAGCAGCCTGGTGTCCACTGCGATGTTGTGCAGTATTGCGCACGCCACAATGATGTCGCACACCTTTCCAGGTGCATACTGCAGTGCTCCCCCCGAGTGGTCCAGACATCGGAATCTTGACTTGAGGAGGCCAAAGGTCCGCTCAATGGCATTCCTCGTTCTGCCATGAGCCTGGTTGTAGCTTTCCTGGGCATGTGTTCGAGGATTGGCCAGTGGGGTCAGTAGCCAGGACTTGCATCCATAGCCAGCATCACCTGTGTAATGTGAGTGACATGGTGAGACAGGGAGCACATGTTGTGTGAATGATGTTTTGTGTGGTGAACGTAGTAGCTGTGGGTCAGGAGCATGCTAAGCAGCGTTGTGTGTACGCCTGTGTATGTGATGTGATTTTGTATTGTGAACTCACCCAAAAGCCATCCCCCTGTAAAAGTTCCATTCTCGAAATCTCTGTGGACTGAGGAGTTTTGGAGAATGTATGAATCATGTGAGCTGCCAGGATACTTTGCACAGACATTCATTATCCTCATCTGGCTGTCACACACCATCTGCACGTTGATGGAGTGAAAGTTCTTCCTGTTGATGAATATCTGTGCGTCACGTGCTGGGGCCTTAATCTGGACATGGGTGCAATCTATAGCACCCATGACCCTGGGCATGCCTCCCCTTGCGTAAAAGGCCTGCTTGACGTGTATCCAGTCCATGTCGGTGGTGGGAAAATGTATATAGATACTGGCCTTGCTTTTGAGGGCTGGCAGGACCTGGTCCAGCACCCTGGAGAATGTGGCCTGTGACATGCCAGATGCGTAACCCTCTGTGGACTGGAAGGCCCCGCTTGCCATGAAGTGTATGGCACAGAGTAGTTTCTGCAGGCCAGTTAGGGCATGGTTGTGGATGTAGATGGGATCCACCTGCTCCTTGATGACCTCATACAAGGCAATGATGCTGTCAGGCCTCAACCTGTAGCGATCAATTACCTCATCATCGGTCATTCCAAAGAGGGTGACCCTTGGGCGGTATACCCTGGGCCTTGGTGGTCGTCTATACATCCTGTGCCCTCCAGGTGGGGATGGGCTCCTGTGTGGCTGCTGAGCCAGAGCCTCCTCACTTGCAACAGGTGGTGGCTGTTGATGAGGCGTGCTTGGAGGTTGCTGATGTTCCCCAGCTCTCTCCCTTGCACGCCTTCTCCGCAGTCTTCGCAACAATATGTAACCCAACATACTGTTTGCTCTCTCTATCTGTCTCTATCTATCTGTCTCTATCTATCTATCTGTCTCTCTCTCTCTCTCTCTCTCTCTCTTTCTCTCTCTCTCTCTCTCTCTCTCTCTCTCTCTCTCTCTCTCTCTCTCTCTCTCTCTCTCTCTCTCTCTCTCTCTCTCTCTCTCTCTCTCTCTCTCCCTCTCCCTCCCAGAGTGGAAAACAAGCCACAAGTGAGTGTGTTGAGTTGTCCCTTTAAGTACTTGCTAGGGCGTTGTGTGGGTGTGGTGATGAGGTGAGTGCTGACCAATGGTGAGTTGTTTTTGTCCAGGTAAGTGTTTGCAGGTGTGTGTGTGTTATAAGATGTGGTGTGTTGTGCTTGTTCTGTGTGTGCCATTTGCGGACATGCAGTTGTGGGGTGCAGGTGGCGTGTTGATGTTGCCCAGGTGAGCTTGTATTTGCAGGTGTCCGCTTTGTGTGATGACCACCATTGTTCCGTGCCATGTTGTGTTGTTGTTTTTTAGTGTGTCGTTGTCCCTGTGGTGTTGGTTGTTGTTGTGTGTATAGTGATTTGTGTTGTGTGTGCATGTTTTTGTGTTGTTTTGGCATTGCACGGGTTAATTTTCCCATTTACATGGTTGTGCGGTAAGCCTTTTGTGTCTTTTCCTATGTAACGGGTGTTTTGTTTTGGCCGTTAAGTGTCTAACGGCTAAAAAAAGTGGGTCTTAACTTTTAGCCGTTAGGTGTGTCTTTTTTTCAGCCGTTATCAGTACCGCAAGCCTTTGAATAGCTCTGGGGTATGTTTTTCCATGCGTCTGAATGCACGTAAGTGTATCGGCCGTAAGGATTGTACAACTGCCGTTAGCTGGTCTTTAGACGGATCTTTGAATTGCAACATGTCACTTAACGCACCCGTTAGTGATTTTTTTTGTTAACGGCTGCCTTTAAATCTACCCCTATATCTTGTTTGTTCTTGATGGGTGCTTGTCGCAACATTTGTTTCTTTGTCTCCCTACTTGGAATGGGATCCTAGGCATGGGACCTTGCTCTCCATGTGCATAGAGGGAATCAGCTGCACCACACTGACAAGGTTCACATAGGCCGAAACGTACGTCTGTGGTTTTGATGATTTTGTCGTGCAGGGAGGATTTGCCTGACATTTCGGAGCTGGACTGTCTGAGGGCGGGACCAGTCTAAAATGAATATTGAAATTTCCTTTCTTTAATGGCACATGGGAGTGAAAAACTTCAGTTGTAGTACCATTGAGGGGTCACTATGCCCAAGAACAAGACACTTTATCTTGTTCGTTCTCGATGGGTGCTCGTCACAACATTTGTTTCTTTGTCTCCTTAAGTGTAAGGGGATCCCAGGCATGGGCCATTGCTCTCCATGTGTCTAGAGAGAATCAGCTGCACCACACCGACAAGACCCATGTAGGCTGAAATGTACTTCTGTGGTTTTGCTGATTTTATTGTGCAGGCAGGATTTGCCTGACATTTCGGAGCTGGACTGTTTGAGGGCGAGACCAGTCTGATATGTATATGGAAGTTTCTTCTCTGCAATGGCACATGGGAGTGAAAAATGTGAGTTGTAGAACCATTGAGGGGTCACTTTGCCCAAGCACGGGAGACTTTATCTTGTTCATTCTTGATGTCACAACACTTGTTTCTTTGTCTCCCTAAGTGGAAGGGGATCGCAGGCATGGGCCCTTGCTCTCCATGTGCCTAGAGGTACTTAGCTGCACCATTCTGATAAAACCTGCATAGACCTAAACATACGTCTGTGGTTTTGCTGCTTTTCTTGTGCAGGGCGGATTTGCTGGATGTTTTGGAGCTTGACTGTGTGAGGGCGGGGCCAGTCTGATATGAATATGGCACATGGGAGTGAAAAACATGACTTGTAGCACCATTGTGGGATCACTATGCCAAAGAACAAGACACTTTATCTTGTTTGTTCTTGATGGGTGCTCATCATGATGTTTGTCTCCCTAAGTGGTAGGGGATCCCAGGCATAGGCCCTTGCTCTCCATGTGCTTAGAGGGAAGCCGCTGCACTGCACTGATGAGGCCCACATAGGCTGAAATGTACATCTGTGGTTTTGCTGGGTTTTTCATGCAGGGAGGATTTGCCTGACATTTTGGAGCTGGGCTGTATGAAGGCGGGGCCAGTGTGATATGAATATGGAAATTTCCTTTCTGCAATGGTACATGGGAGTAAAAAACATGACTTGTAGCATCATTGAGGTGTCACTATGCCCAAGAACAAGGCACTCTATCTGGTTGTTCTCGATGGGTGCTTGTCACAACATTTGTTTCTTTGTCTCCCTAAGTGGAAGGGGATCCCCGGCATGGGCCCTTGCTCTCCATGTGCCTAGAGAGAATCAGCTGCACCACACAGGCATGACCCACATAGGCAGAAATGTACATCTGTGGTCTTGCTAAATTTATTATGCAGGCAGGATTTGCCTGACATTTCAGAGCTGGACTGTGTGTGGGCGGCACCAGTCTGATATGAATATGGAAATTTTCTCTCTGCAATGGCACATGGGAGTGAAAACGTGATTTGTAGCACCATAGAGGGGTCACGATGCCCAAGAGCAAGACACTTTATCTTGTTCGTTCTCGATGGGTGCTCGTCATAAAATTTGTTTCTTTGTCTCCTTAAGTGGAAGGGGTTCCCAGGCATGGGCCCTTGCTCTCCATGTGCCTAGAGAGAATCAGCTGCACCACACCGATAAGACCCACATAGGCCTAAATGTACTTCTGTGGCTTTTCTGCTTTTATCGTGCAGGCAGGATTTGCCTGACATTTCGGAGCTGGATTGTTTGAGGGCGAGACCGGTCTGATATGAATATGGAAGTTTCTTCTCTGCTATAGCACATGGGAGTGAAAAACATGACTTGTAGCTCCATTGAGGGGTCACTATGCCCAAGAACAAGACACTTTATCTTCTTCATTCTCGATGGGTGCTAGTCACACTTGTTTCTTTGTCTCCCTAAGTGGAAGGGGATCCCAGACATGGGACCTTGCTCTCCATGTGCCTAGAGGGAATCAGCTGCACCACACTGACGATGCCCACATAGGCCAAAACGTATGTCTGTGGTCTTGCTGATTTTCTGGTGCAGGCAAGATTTGCCTGACATTTCATAGCTTGACTGTCTGAGCGCGGGACCAGGCTTATATGAATATGGAAATTTTTTTCTATGCATTTGCACATGGGAATGAAAAACATGACTTGTAGGACCATTGAGGGGTCACTATGCCCAAGAACAAGACATTTATTTTGTTCGTTCTTGATGGGTGCTTGTCACAACATTTGTTTCTTTGTCTCCCTAAGTGGAAGGGGTTCCCAGGCATGGGCCATTGCTCTCCATGTGCCTAGAGAGAATCAGCTGCACCACACTGACGTGGCCCACATAGGCCAAAAGTACATCTGTAGTTTTGCTGAATTTTTTCATGCAGGGAGGATTTGCCTGATATTTCAGAGCTGGACTGTCTGAGTGCCGGACTAGTCTGATATGACTTTGGAAATTTCCTCTCTGCAATGGCACATGGGAGTGAAAAACTTGACTTGTAGCACCATTAAAGGGTCACTATGCCCAAGAACAAGACACTTTATCTTGTTTCTTCTCGATGGGTGCTCGTCAGAACATTTGTTTCTTTACATGGGGTTCTATGACTACCAGTAGACAAGGGAACAAGTCTTGGGGGTCAGGCAGTGTACATGGGGTTCTATGACTACCAGTAGACAAGGGAACAAGTCTGGGGGTCAGGCAGTTTAAATGGGGTTCTATGACTACCAGTAGTCAAGGGAACAAGTCTTGGGGGGTAAGGCAGTGTACATGGGTTTCTGTGACTACCAGTGGACAAGGGAACACGTCTTGGGGGTCAGGCAGTGTAGAAGGGGATCTATGACTACCAGTAGACAAGGGAACAAGGTTGGGGGTCAGGCAGTGTACATGGGGTTCTGTGACTAGCAGTAGACAAGGGAACAAGTCTTGGGGGTCAGGCAGTGTACATGGGGTTCTGTGACTAGCAGTAGACAAGGGAACAAGGTTGGGGATCAGGCAGTGTACATGGGGTTCTATGACTACCAGTAGACAAGGGAACAAGTTTGGGGGTCAGACGGTGTACAGTGGGTTATGTGGTTACCAGTAGACAAGGGAACAAGTCTTGGGGGTCAGGCAGTGTACAAGGGGATCTATGACTACCAGTACACAAGGGTACAAGTCTTGGGGGTCAGGCAGTGTACATGGGGTTCTGTGGTTACCAGTAGACAAGGGAACAAGTCTGGGAGTTAGACAGTGTACAGGGGGTGCTGTGGTTACCAGTGGTGGGCGGGAACAAGGTTTGGGGGGCAAGTGGTAGCCATGAATCCCTATGGATGCTGCCTGACCCCCAGCCTTGTTCCCTTGGGAGTACACTATAACATGATACAGAGCTAAGGGGATAATTGTGTAGTGCTTGGTGTACTTTTTAACCCTTTCATTGCACAGGGGTGAGCATTGCACGTCCACATGGCACTCAAAGGTGTAAGAGAGTGATGCTTTTTGTGGTACTCAAAGTATCCTCTCCATTCCCCTACTGACCAAGTGGGGCAGCAGAGAGGATGGTCTCAGACTTCTGAATTGTAGTAGTGCTGGTGATGTGTCAGGGAGATCATCCATCTGTTACGGTTCAGTACACTCAGACACGTTAGGTTTAGTTAAAAACACAGCTTTATTGAAGCACACAAGTAATAATGTAACCCTCACGGGTCCAGTAGTTAGCATCAACTGACACAAGACAGGTTACAAGTGGTTACCCACACGGGTCCAGTAAAGTGCACAACACAATACTGACACAGGTCAGGTAAATCGTGATACAGTGCATGAGTATGATATACAGTGGAGCCACTGTGCCTAGCAATGACTGCGGTACAATGTCGCTAACTCCACAGGCATTGACAATGACCTGAGTAACGGAGGCAAAGCTTATTAGCACGGTTCCACTACGGTGGACGCCCACCGTGTACTGCAAAGGCAAATCAGAGCTCGTGCCAAACGGAGGCCCAACGGAGAGATCGACACCAGTGCTGTTGCTATGACCCAAATGGTTAATGTGCTCACATAAATGGCAGACAACCGGAAGCAACCAACTGACCTACTAAATGGTATGCCCTGGGTATAGGTAGCAAGCACACAATATAGAAAGTGGATACGAGGCAGCGCCCCCGAAGGGGTTAATAATCGCTATGGTCTGGATAACGGCAACCACGGAATGCGCCCAACTGAACCCAAGGCGACCAAGCAATGTAGCACAGTGTAATAGGATACAGGCACACTGAGACTCTGAGCCAATTGGAATGATAAGACAGGGTACCGGAGTACCGGAGACGTGAGACACACTTAGAGGGAACCGTGCACTGTAAGCAGCCGGAACTGCCAGATAAAGTCCAATGAACAAGCTGAGAGCAGGAACCAACGCCAACCGGTTCAGTAGCCAGCACAGGAACGTAGCCAAGCTGAGTCAGAGCAGGAAGCAGGAACGTCAATCTCGCCGGGTCGGTACACGGAGCAGGAACGTCGATCTCGCCGGGTCGGTACACAGAGCAGTAACGTCGGTCTCGCCAGGTCGGTACATGGAGCAGGAACGTTGATCTCACCGGGTCGGTACACAGAGCAGGAACGTCAGCCAGGCCGGGTCAGAACAGGAAGCAGGAATGTCAGCCAATCCGAATCGGTACACAGTATCAGGAGCAATGACTAATGACGTGGTCAGGCAGTCCGGGGTCGTACACTGGTATCAGGATCACAGAACTATCGCTAGGCATCAGGTACACCACGAAAGGGCATCAGCCAAGTGACAGCCTATATAACGAGATCTAAAGATAAATACTTAATTTGGAACGGTCTGCAAAGTGTGTCTGGCTTGCAAGCACACTTTGTAGACTGTTCCAATGAAGTGTTTATTTCTAAATAGCGTGATTTCAGCTCTGCTGAA
Organism: Rhinophrynus dorsalis; assembly: GCA_037306005.1. NCBI lineage: Eukaryota > Metazoa > Chordata > Amphibia > Anura > Rhinophrynidae > Rhinophrynus > Rhinophrynus dorsalis. Next base: position 34,168 of record JBBDGT010000439.1, on the reverse strand, counting down.
GAGCCTCTGTCTGGTCAAATGACTGGAATCTGCAGCTGTCAGCTAGATGGCAGACTTGAGTAAAACAGCCAGGAACAGGTAACTTTAGCAATTTATATCTCTCAAACCATAAAGGTTTGAGAGATAAGACTTACATTGATGTTAATCTTTTTTTAATCTCTACAATATTAAATCAACTTAAAATTAACCATTACTATCCCTTTAACATTAGAAATTAACCATTTGAGTACCAGTACTGTTGGTATTATAAATTAGCTATAGCACACTGAACTTTAAGTACATGTTACATTTGAACCTTGAATAGATTCAGTACATCATGCACATTAACTCTGATAGGAGTCACACATTGCTGCATACTGATTTAATAGATTTATGCTTTATTCCCCAGCTGTCAGTAGCACGGGGCGCGGACATCTTGCCAGAATGACGTCCGCGCGCCTGCGCTGTCGGTCCCAGCCGGGTCTAGGAGGAGTTGCTAGGAGCCATTCAGCTCCGGCTGGGACTGACAGCGCAGGCGCGCGGACGTCATTCTGGCAAGATGTCCGCGCTCTGTGCTACTGACAGCTGGGGAATAAAGCATAAATCTATTAAATCAGGTATCAATTCTGGTGACTAGAGCTAATAAGCAGCTAGTCACCAGATGGGGACTGAGTTAAGCTAAACATTTTGTGACATGGTAGTTTCCTCTTTAAAGAATGCTGACAGCGAGTTATAAAACGCAAGGCCGGACATAAGATTGGACGTGGTTATTCCAGTAACACTTCATACATAATATCTCTTCTTAGAGACAGCAATGATGTCAAAGGGGCAACAAAGTCCTATTGTTCATTGTTTCTTTTAAAGGGTTAGTAAGGTCTTGTATTGATAAAAAGTAATATTGTAGATATTCAAAAAATAAATCCATTGATGTCAGTCCAATCTTGCAAACCTTTATAGATTGAGAGATATACGGTGGTAAAGTCCCTCCCTCCCCCCTGTTTCGCTGACAGAACGAGATCCTGGTCCCTGGATCGGCTGGTGGCTCTTCAGCAGAGCCGAGATACCGCAGTCTAAAAGGGAATATTGCATTGGAACAGTCTACAAATTGTGCTTGCAAACCAGTGAAAAGGGGAGGGAGGGGGAATTTTATCACCGTATACTCTCAAACTATAACGGTTTGAGAGATCGCACTGGCATCAATCGATTTATCTTTTTAATATCAATGCTAATACTTTTTATAAATACAAGAGATTACTAACCCTTTAACCCTTTGAGTGCCAGAGGGGCACTCAAAGGGTTAACCAAGCAGGTGTTAATTGGTTAGTTTCTTTTATTATTCATTTCTGCAATTTAAGTCTTTTATCGCCATCTCCCGGTGTAAGATTGTTTGTAGTGAGCTTGGATTGATTGCTTTGTTGACCAATCAAAGAGCTTTCTGGGAACTTAGTACAAATGTGGCCTATCAAATAAGGGTGGGCGGCACCTTTTGGGTAAAAGTTTGTATGTGATAAAAGCATATGTGACGAGGAAAAGGGGGCTTATTAGGCTGGGTTCATCATAGTGTCTTCCTGGCTGTTACAGGAGTCTGGACCTACCTGAACGGGAATCAGTGAGCTGATAACCTACATCACAGATTATATCTTATCTGGAATTTATATACTTTTTGTGTAAACAAAATTCCATAAGGCTTCTAGAATTATTAGCACATAATCTATTTTGGGGAAGATACCTGACTTTTCCCACTATATCTGGTCAATCTAATGGGGACAGCCACATAGTAGCCATTTAGGCGGTAGTGTTAGTCAAAATTCAGAAGCTAAACAGAACAACTCATTGCCAATTCATAGATATAGATATTGATACTGCGGGAGATAAGAGTGATAGCAATTTTAGATCATAAAAGGAGTTGCTGGGGATATCTAGATACTAACCCTGTCACAAAACTAATTTTTTGCTGTAATCAATAACACCTGAAGAGCCACATGTTTATTGTGTGTATAAATATGCGTACAAATGCTGCGGAATTCGATAACATGCTATTGTAAGGGCATGAAGATGATACGCGATATATTTGTTTCTGATTGGTCACTGATGCTCCTGTGATCTGATGAATTCATTATTAATGCTTTGTAATTGCTATATGGGAAGCTTTGCCTTTGTTTATCAGTTGGTGTGCGGTTCCTCTTAGAGATTCCTAATTTTTTTGTTCTTATTTCATTGCCTGAGCAGCGGTGTTGGGACGTCCATAAATTATCTGCCGGGATAGTTACCCCCCCCCATGTGGTAAAAATTTTGACAGAATAAAAGACGTCCACGTTTTTGGTTAACCCTTGAAGTGCTGGTATTGTGTAGCTACTGCTGTAAGTAAAAACGGGGCCTACAACTGATTGATCAAAGACCGGAGCGGTCTCTCTTAGGCCTTAAAATGGCGCGTCAGTACGCGTAACAGGTCACATGTACTGGCGCGTCGGCAAGGAACAAAGCAGTACTTAAGGAAAGGTAACTTCCTTGGACCACTGGTACTTAAGGGGTTAATCATTATAGTTTATACGACACATTGATATAACACAGGAAATGAAGATGGCTGCGGTACAGACCTGACAGAGTATCCCAGGGAGGATACCCACGTCTAGTGATGTCCATGGGCTATAGATTTAAAGGGATAGTAATGTTTCACAAAAACAGCAGCTCCAAGTAATATTCATAGTATCTGGTCCATGGAGAGTGTTATTTCAGTACTGTCAGAGTTGTAGTTCAAGAGTAATTGAATGATAAAGTTTCCCCTCCCGCCCCTTTTACCTAGTGTAAGCCATCTCTTCTCAGATGTGGAATGTAGTCCATAGACCAGACAGATAACAGCAGGGGACAATCTTCTTCCTATGAGAACAATGAAATCCCTGCCCCCCCTTGACAGGTTTTTCCCTTATCTTAATTGAAGATTGTCCCTCTCTGCAATCTACCTGGGCACCTCCCTTCTGATCTGGCTGAGCAGTGTTACATCAGTAAAAGGGGCGGAAGGGGGATACTTTATCATTCAATTACTCTTGAACTACAACTCTGACAGTATTGATATAACACTCTCCATGGCCCAAATACTATGATGATTAATTAGAGATGATTTTATTATGAAACATTACTATCCCTTTAAGGCAGTCATCAAAAGCCAAGGATTTGCATCAAACTACAAAATATGATGACTTTAAGATTATGGTATTTGTCCAATTACTTCTGGTCCCCTAAAATGGAGCGATGATTTATAAAAAGGGGTGTAATTATCTTAAAACTGAAACATTCTGCACTTTGTCCTGTTAGTCATTGCTTCATTTCAAATCCAGTGGCAAAACAACAACGCTTGTGTCACCGTCCAAGTACTTATGGATGGCACTGTAAAGACCAATGGACAAAACCGTTCCCAAATGGCACCTAATGAATGGCAGTTAGTGCAGGGGTGCAGGCTCCCAGTAGCACTGTATTGATGTGCACACAGATGAGGCAATGCAGGTCTGTGACATCACTACATTCTATGAGAAAGGAAAAACAACATGCAGTTATACAGATATGACAGTTGACCATAATAAGATCTGGGTGTAAGGTGGGAACAGCTACTGCCATGGATGATGCCACAGAGCTAAAAAAGAGAGGTTATTTCGTAGGCAAGCATTTGGGGTCAGGAACATTTGCAAAAGTAAGATCAGCATACTGCAAGAAAAGAAAAACGGATGTGGCTGTTAAGATCATTAACCGGAGGAAGGTTTCTGCTGATTTCCTAGAGACATTCCTGCCCCGTGAACTGGAGATTTTGCCCATGTTGGACCACCCCTCAATAATAAAGACCTATGAGATTTTTAATACGTCACACGGGAAGACCTGCATCATCATGGAGCTGGCTGACAAAGGGGAACTTCTTCATTTCATTATACGCAGAAAAGTGCTGCCGGAGGATGAATCACGCAAGCTGTTTGGTCAGCTGGTCCGAGCGGTAAAATACTGCCATGACCTCAACATTGTGCACAGAGATCTGAAGTGTGAGAATGTTCTCCTAGACAGTAAGTGCAACATCAAGCTCACAGACTTTGGCTTTGGAAAGCAGTTAACCTGTGATGGAGCCGGAAACACCAACCTCAGTAGGACATTTTGCGGCACGCCTTCCTATGCGGCTCCTGAGGTTTTGCTACGTAAACCTTATCAGGCCAAGGCCTCTGATGTCTGGAGCTTGGGTGTAATCCTTTTTGTAATGGTATGTGGTAAAATGCCTTTTGATGATGACACCAACATTACGAGGATGATTCGTATGCAAATACAACACCAAGTGAATTTCCCACCCAACAAGCACTTTTCGAGTGAATACAAGGACTTGGTTTGCCGCATGTTACAACCAGATGTTCCTCGTCGCCTTACAGTAGATGAGGTCCTGAGTCACAGGTGGCTTCACATGATCCATAACCCAGGGGTGCAGGACACCTCTGGGGAACAAGGAGAAAACTCTGCAAGTAACACCTTTACAGGTCAGGATGAAGAGGTCAAGGCTACAAAGAAATCAGGACATAAGGAGTTAAGACATCCACCTCCCATGGCAAGTCAGGCAGAGAAGGTTCCCAACAGAGGAGAGCAAGTAGATTAAACCTAATGGCAGAATGAAAACTAAGTCATTAAATGTCATTAAAAGAGTCCTGTAGTCCTGTATTTGTTTGACTTCAATTGCTGAAAATGCAAAAATCCTATATAATAATTTGCTAATGTTGTTTGTCAGAAATTGTCATGCGCAGTACAGACTGCCTGTGGCGCGGCTGATAACTTGGCGAGGCGCCCTGAATTCAGACTGAAGTCCTCTCTGCGCACCGAAGGTCTGAGTGCCCTGCTCCGTTATCAGCTGCAGCGCGGGCAGTCTCTACTGCGCATGACTGCAACGCGGCCTGGCACTGTGGCCTGTGTACACGGGCTCTTTAACTGGTATACTATATTTATATATGAGGGCTGGAAAACGTTCAGTCCTCTAGCTGAGATTAATGGGAATTACAGTCCAGTACAGCAGGACGGTCACTGGTTGACCACACTGAGGTGTAAGAAGGATGTTTGCTTTATCCACGGAACAGAGCTGTATACTGAGGGCGCGATACTATTAGCCCCATTAGTAATTGTGCTGCCAACAATCCCTCCGCGCAAAAATGTGCAACGCCGCAAAATTTGCACGCACTGGACGTCACATAAAAAATGAGACTTCGCTATCCTGATCCATGCGGTGACCTCATCGCGTGTTAAGGAATGCACTTTTCATGGCGAAAACCCTGCCCACAGTCCCACCGGGACGTGTTGAAAAACTGGTTTCCAATTCGTACTTGTGGTTGAAAAAATAAAGAAAAAGATTAACCCTATGAGTGCCAGTGGGTATGCAATGCATTGTACAGCGTTGCATACCCCACTGGCCCTCATAGGGTTAATCCACAAATAGTAACACATGTCCTGACAAGTAGAAACCTTACCAGTAATCCTGATGTCCTGTGGGGTCGCAGCCATCTTCTTCTTTCTATTTTTAATTTGTTTAAAAAATTAGATCTGTATTATTAAAGGGATAGTAACACTTCAAAATTACTAATCCCTATTTGTAGCCCTTTAAAAAAAAGAACAAAAATGCACCCAGTGAGTGATAACCACTGTCCTCCCCTGCCTGCCTGACATCAGTGTTCTAGCTGACAGCAGTGGAATCCGCTCCTGGGACCCGCCGGCGGCTCTGCAGCAAAGCCGAGATCAAGTTAATGAAACAGAAATCCTTCACTGAAAAGGTCTTCTATGTGTGCTTGGTTTGTATGTATGTATATCTTTATTTATATGGTGCCACACAGTGTACGCAGCGCCTTACAATAGATATATGTTACAATAAATAAGAGGGGATGAAATAAGTGCGACATTCCTAGAAACAATGGGAGAGAGGTCCCTGCCCCAAGAAGCTTACAGTTTGTGCCTGGTTTGTGATTGGTTTGTGATTGGTTTGTGATTGGTTTGTGACTGGATTGTGATTGGTTTGTGCTTGGTTTGTGATTGGTTTGTGCTTGGTTTGTGATTGGTTTGTGATTGGTTTGTGCTTGGTTTGTGATTGGTTTGTGATTGGTTTGTGCTTGGTTTGTGCTTGGTTTGTGATTGGTTTGTGCTTGGTTTGTGCTTAATTTGTGATTGGCTTGTGATTGGTTTGTGCTTGGTTGTGATTGGTTTGTGCTTGGTTTGTGCTTGGTTTGTGATTGGTTTGTGCTTGGTTTGTGATTGGTTTGTGATTGGTTAGTGCTTGGTTTGTGATTGGTTAGTGCTTGGTTTGTGGTTTGTGCTTGGTTTGTGCTTCGTATGTGATTGGTTTGTGCTTGGTTTGTGCTTCGTATGTGATTGGATTGTGCTTGGTTTGTGATTGGTTTGTATGTATGTATATCTTTATTTATATGGCGCCACACAGTGTACGCAGCGCCTTACAATAGATATATGTTACAATAAATAAGAGGGGATGAAATAAGTGCGACATTCCTAGAAACAATGGGAGAGAGGTCCCTGCCCCAGGAGCTTACAGTTTGTGCCTGGTTTGTGATTGGTTTGTGATTGGTTTGTGATTGGATTGTGATTGGTTTGTGCTTGGTTTGTGATTGGTTTGTGCTTGGTTTGTGATTGGTTTGTGCTTGGTTTGTGCTTGGTTTGTGATTGGTTTGTGATTGGTTTGTGCTTGGTTTGTGCTTGGTTTGTGATTGGTTTGTGCTTGATTTGTGATTGGCTTGTGATTGGTTTGTGCTTGGTTTGTGATTGGTTTGTGCTTGGTTTGTGATTGGTTTGTGCTTGGTTTGTGCTTGGTTTGTGATTGGTTTGTGCTTGGTTTGTGATTGGTTTGTGATTGGTTAGTGCTTGGTTTGTGATTGGTTTGTGCTTGGTTTGTGATTGGTTTGTGCTTGGTTTGTGCTTCGTATGTGATTGGTTTGTGCTTGGTTTGTGCTTCATATGTGATTGGATTGCGCTTGGTTTGTGATTGGTTTGTGCTTGGTTTGTGCTTCGTATGTGATTGGATTGTGCTTGGTTTGTGATTGGTTTGTACTTGGTTTGTGATTGGTTTGTGCTTGGTTTGTGATTGGTTTGTGCTTGGTTTGTGCTTTGTTTGTGATTGGTTTGTGCTTGGTTTGTGATTGGTTTGTGCTTGGTTTGTGCTTGGTTTGTACTTGTTTGTGATTGGTTTGTGCTTGGTTTGTGATTGGTTTGTGCTTGGTTTGTGATTGGTTTGTGATTGGTTTGTGATTGGTTTGTACTTGGTTTGTGATTGGTTTGTGATTGGATTGTGATTGGTTTGTGCTTCGTTTGTGATTGGCTTGTGATTGGATTGTGCTTGGTTTGTGCTTGGTTTGTGATTGGTTTGTGATTGGATTGTGCTTGGTTTGTGCTTGGTTTGTGATTGGTTTGTGATTGGTTTTTGCTTGGTTTGTGATTGGTTTGTGATTGGTTTGTGCTTGGTTTGTGCTTGGATTGTGATTGGTTTGTGCTTGGTTTGTGATTGGTTTGTGATTGGTTAGTGCTTGGTTTGTGATTGGTTTGTGCTTGGTTTGTGCTTCGTATGTGATTGGTTTGTGCTTGGTTTGTGCTTCGTATGTGATTGGATTGTGCTTGGTTTGTGATTGGTTTATATGTATGTATATATTTATTTATATGGCGCCACACAGTGTACGCAGCGCCTTACAATAGATATATGTTACAATAAATAAGAGGGGATGAAATAAGTGCGACATTCCTAGAAACAATGGGAGAGAGGTCCCTGCCCCAAGGAGCTTACAGTTTGTTCCTGGTTTGTGATTGGATTGTGATTGGTTTGTGCTTGGTTTGTGATTGGTTTGTGCTTGGTTTGTGCTTGGTTTGTGCTTGGTTTGTGCTTGGTTTGTGATTGGCTTGTGATTGGTTTGTGCTTGGTTTGTGATTGGTTTGTGCTTGGTTTGTGCTTGGTTTGTGATTGGTTTGTGATTGGTTTGTGCTTGGTTTGTGCTTGGTTTGTGATTGGTTTGTGCTTGGTTTGTGATTGGTTTGTGCTTGGTTTGTGCTTCGTATGTGATTGGTTTGTGCTTGGTTTGTGCTTTGTATGTGATTGGATTGCGCTTGGTTTGTGATTGGTTTGTGCTTGGTTTGTGCTTCGTATGTGATTGGATTGTGCTTGGTTTGTGATTGGTTTGTACTTGGTTTGTGATTGGTTTGTGATTGGTTTGTGCTTCGTATGTGATTGGTTTGTGCTTGGTTTGTGATTGGTTTGTGATTGGTTTGTGCTTGGTTTGTGATTGGTTTCTGATTGGTTTGTGCTTGGTTTGTGCTTGGTTTGTGATTGGTTTGTGATTGGTTTGTGCTTGGTTTGTGCTTGGTTTGTGATTGGTTTGTGCTTGGTTTGTGATTGGTTTGTGATTGGTTTGTACTTGTTTTGTGATTGGTTTGTGATTGGATTGTGATTGGTTTGTGCTTCGTTTGTGATTGGTTTGTGATTGGATTGTGCTTGGTTTGTGATTGGTTTGTGATTGGTTTGTACTTGTTTGTGATTGGTTTGTGCTTGGTTTGTGATTGGTTTGTGATTGGTTTGTACTTGTTTTGTGATTGGTTTGTGATTGGATTGTGATTGGTTTGTGCTTCGTTTGTGATTGGTTTGTGATTGGATTGTGCTTGGTTTGTGATTGGTTTGTGATTGGTTTGTACTTGGTTTGTGATTGGTATGTGCTTGGATTGTGATTGGTTTGTGATTGGATTGTGATTGGTTTGTGCTTGGTTTGCAGACACACATAGAAGACATTTTCAGTGAAGGATTTCTTTTTCATTAATATAATCTCAGCTGTGCTGCAGAACCGCCGGCTGGTCCCACAAGCGGAATCCACTGCTGTCAGCTAGAACGCTGATGTCAGGCAGGGGAGAACTTTGTAAGTGATTATCACAAAATAGGGATTACTAAATAATAGGGATCACTAATTTTGAAGTACTACTATCCCCTTTAAAAAAAAAAAACAAAGTCCCCTAAAGATGCAACAGTTAACTCTTTGAGCACTCAAAGGGTTAAAAATAGGTGGCATCTTCTTTGCTCTTTAAGAAATAAAGAGTGACATGTTAGGGATACTGTAGGGTTAGTGTATGGGATAGGGGTGATAGGATAGTGGTAGTATTATTTAGTGACATGTTAGGGATAGTGTAGGGTTAGTGTATTGGATAGGGGTGATAGGATAGTGTTAGGGGTAGTATTATATAGTGTCATGTTAGGGATAGTGTAGGGTTAGTGTATGGGATGGGGTGATAGGATAGTGTTAGTGGTAGTATTATTTAGTGACATGTTAGGGATAGTGTAGGGTTAGTGTATGGGATAGGGGTGATAGGATAGTGTTAGGAGTAGTATTATTTAAGTGACTTGTTAGGAATAGTCTAGGGTTAGTGCATGGGATAGGGGTGATAGGATAGTGTTAGGGGTAGTATTATTTAGTGATATGTTAGAGATAGTGTAGGGTTAGTGTATGGGATAGGGGTGATAGGATAGTGTTAGGAGTAGTATTATTTAGTGACATGTTAGGGATAGTGTAAGGTTAATGTAGGAGATAGGGGTGATAGGATATTGTTAGGGGTAGTATTATTTAGTGACATGTTAGGGATAGTGTAAGGTTAGTGTATGGGATAGGGGTAATAGGATAGTGGTAGTACTATTTAGTGACATGTTAGGGATAGTGTAGGGTTAGTGTATGGGATAGGGGTGATAGGATAGTGTTAGTATTATTTAGTGACATGTTACTGATAGTGTAGGGTTATTGTATGGGATAGGGGTGATAGGATAGTGTTAGGGGTAGTATTATTTACTGACATGTTAGGGATAGTGTAGGGTTAGTGTATGGGATAGGGGTGATAGGATAGTGTAAGGGGTAGTATTATTTAGTGACATGTTAGGGAAAGTGTAGGGTTAGTGTATGGGATAGGGGTGATAGGATAGTGTTAGGGGTAGTATTATTTAGTGACATGTTAGGGATAGTGTAGGGTTAGTGTATGGGATAGGGGTGATAGGATAGTGTTAGGGGTAGTATTATTTAGTGACATGTTAGGGATAGTGTAAGGTTAGTGTATGGGATAGGGGTGATAGGATAGTGTTAGGGGTAGTATTATTTAGTGATATGTTAGAGATAGTGTAGGGTTAGTGTATGGGATAGGGGTGATAGGATAGTGTTAGGAGTAGTATTATTTAAGTGACTTGTTAGGAATAGTCTAGGGTTAGTGTATGGGATAGGGGTGATAGGATAGTGTTAGGGGTAGTATTATTTAGTGATATGTTAGAGATAGTGTAGGGTTAGTGTATGGGATAGGGGTGATAGGATAGTGTTAGGAGTAGTATTATTTAGTGACATGTTAGGGATAGTGTAAGGTTAATGTAGGAGATAGGGGTGATAGGATATTGTTAGGGGTAGTATTATTTAGTGACATGTTAGTGATAGTGTAAGTTTAGTGTATGGGATAGGGGTAATAGGATAGTGGTAGTACTATTTAGTGACATGTTAGGGATAGTGTAGGGTTAGTGTATGGGATAGGTGTGAAAGGATAGTGTTAGTGGTAGTATTATTTAGTGACATGTTAGGGATAGTGTAATGTTAGTTTATAGGATAGGGGTGATAGGATAGTGTTAGGGGTAGTATTATTTAGTGACATGTTAGGGATAGTGTAGGGTTAGTGTATGGGATAGGGGTGATAGGATAGTGGTAGTATTATTTAGTGACATGTTAGGGATAGTGTAGGGTTAGTGTATTGGATAGGAGTGATAGGATAGTGTTAGTATTATTTAGTGACATGTTAGGGATAGTGTAAGGTTAGTGTATGGGATAATGGTGATCGGATAGTGTTAGTATTATTTAGTGACATGTTAGGGATAGTGTAAGGTTAGTGTATGGGATAGGGGTGATAGGATAGTGTTAGTATTATTTAGTGACATGTTAGGGATAGTGTAGGGTTAGTGTATGGGATAGGGGTGATAGGATAGTGGTAGTATTATTTAGGGACATGTTAGGGATAGTATAGGGTTAGTGTATGGGATAGGGGTGATAGGATAGTGTTAGTATTATTTAGTGACATGTTACTGATAGTGTAGGGTTATTGTATGGGATAGGGGTGATAGGTTAGTGTTAGGGGTAGTATTATTTACTGACATGTTAGGGATAGTGTAGGATTAGTGTATGGGATAGGGGTGATAGGATAGTGTAAGGGGTAGTATTATTTAGTGACATGTTAGGGAAAGTGTAGGGTTAGTGTATGGGATAGGGGTGATAGGATAGTGTTAGGGGTAGTATTATTTAGTGACATGTTAGGGATAGTGTAGGGTTAGTGTATGAGAGAGGGGTGATAGGACAGTTTTAGGAGTAGTATTATTTAGTGACATATTAAGGATAGTGTAGGGTTAGTGTATGAGATAGGGGTGATAGGATAGTGTTAGGGGTAGTATTATTTAGTGACATGTCAGGGATAGTGTAGGGTTAGTGTATGGGATAGGGGTGATAGGACAGTTTTAGGAGTAGTATTATTTAGTGACATATTAAGGATAGTGTAGGGTTAGTGTATGAGATAGGGGTGATAGGATAGTGTTAGGGGTAGTATTATTTAGTGACATGTTAGGGATAGTGTAGGGTTAGTGTATGGGATAGGGGTGATAGGATAGTATTAGGGGTAGTATTATTTAGTGACATGTTAGGGATAGTGTAGGGTTAGTGTATGGGATAGGGGTGATAGGATAGCGTTAGGGGTAGTATTATTTAGTGACATGTTAGGGATAGTGTAGGGTTAGTGTATGGGATAGGGGTGATAGGATAGTGTTAGGGGTAGTATTATTTAGTGACATGTTAGGGATAGTGTAGGGTTAGTGTATGGGATAGGGGTGATAGGATAGTGTTAGGGGTAGTACTATTTAGTGACATGTCAGTGATTGTGTAGGGTTAGTGTATGGGATAGGGGTGATAGGATAGTGTTAGGAGTAGTATTATTTAGTGACATGTCAGTGATAGTGTAGGGTTAGTGTATGGGATAGGGGTGATAGGAGAGTGTTAGGAGTAGTATTATTTAGTGATATGTTAGGGATAGTGTTGGGTTAGTGTATGGGATAGGGGTGATAGGATAGTGTTAGGAGTAGTATTATTTAGTGACATGTTAGGGATAGTGTAGGGTTAGTGTATGGGATAGGGGTGATAGGAGAGTGTTAGGAGTAGTATTATTTAGTGACATGTTACGGATAGTGTAGGGTTAGTGTATGGGATAGGGGTAATAGGATAGTGTTAGGGGTAGTATTATTTAGTGACATGTTAGGGATAGTGTAGGGTTAGTGCATGAGATGGGGTGATGGGATATTGTTAGGGGTAGTATTATTTAGTGACATGTTAGGGATAGTGTAGGGTTAGTGTATTGGATAGGGGTGATAGGATAGTGTTAGTATTATTTAGTGACATGTTAGGGATAGTGTAAGGTTAGTGTATGGGATAGGGGTGATAGGATAGTGTTAGTATTATTTAGTGACATGTTAGGGATAGTGTAAGGTTAGTGTATGGGATAGGGGTGATAGGATAGTGTTAGTATTATTTAGTGACATGTTAGGGATAGTGTAGGGTTAGTGTATGGGATAGGGGTGATAGGATAGTGGTAGTATTATTTAGTGACATGTTAGGGATAGTGTAGGGTTAGTGTATGGGATAGGGGTGATAGGATAGTGTTAGTATTATTTAGTGACATGTTACTGATAGTGTAGGGTTATTGTATGGGATAGGGGTGATAGGATAGTGTTAGGGGTAGTATTATTTACTGATATGTTAGGGATAGTGTAGGGTTAGTGTATGGGATAGGGGTGATAGGATAGTGTAAGGGGTAGTATTATTTAGTGGCATGTTAGGGAAAGTGTAGGGTTAGTGTATGGGATAGGGGTGATAGGATAGTGTTAGGGGTAGTATTATTTAGTGACATGTTAGGGATAGTGTAGGGTTAGTGTATGGGATAGGGGTGATAGGATAGTGTTAGGGGTAGTATTATTTAGTGACATGTTAGGGATAGTGTAAGGTTAGTGTATGGGATAGGGGTGATAGGATAGTGTTAGGGGTAGTATTATTTAGTGATATGTTAGAGATAGTGTAGGGTTAGTGTATGGGATAGGGGTGATAGGATAGTGTTAGGGGTAGTATTATTTAGTGATATGTTAGAGATAGTGTAGGGTTAGTGTATGGGATAGGGGTGATAGGATAGTGTTAGGAGTAGTATTATTTAGTGACATGTTAGGGATAGTGTAAGGTTAATGTAGGAGATAGGGGTGATAGGATATTGTTAGGGGTAGTATTATTTAGTGACATGTTAGGGATAGTGTAAGGTTAGTGTATGGGATAGGGGTAATAGGATAGTGGTGGTACTATTTAGTGACATGTTAGGGATAGTGTAGGGTTAGTGTATGGGATAGGGGTGATAGGATAGTGTTAGTATTATTTAGTGACATGTTACTGATAGTGTAGGGTTATTGTATGGGATAGGGGTGATAGGATAGTGTTAGGGGTAGTATTATTTACTGACATGTTAGGGATAGTGTAGGGTTAGTGTATGGGATAGGGGTGATAGGATAGTGTAAGGGGTAGTATTATTTAGTGACATGTTAGGGAAAGTGTAGGGTTAGTGTATGGGATAGGGGTGATAGGATAGTGTTAGGGGTAGTATTATTTAGTGACATGTTAGGGATAGTGTAAGGTTAGTGTATGGGATAGGGGTGATAGGATAGTGTTAGGGGTAGTATTATTTAGTGATATGTTAGAGATAGTGTAGGGTTAGTGTATGGGATAGGGGTGATAGGATAGTGTTAGGGGTAGTATTATTTAGTGATATGTTAGAGATAGTGTAGGGTTAGTGTATGGGATAGGGGTGATAGGATAGTGTTAGGAGTAGTATTATTTAGTGACATGTTAGGGATAGTGTAAGGTTAATGTAGGAGATAGGGGTGATAGGATATTGTTAGGGGTAGTATTATTTAGTGACATGTTAGGGATAGTGTAAGGTTAGTGTATGGGATAGGGGTAATAGGATAGTGGTGGTACTATTTAGTGACATGTTAGGGATAGTGTAGGGTTAGTGTATGGGATAGGGGTGATAGGATAGTGTTAGTATTATTTAGTGACATGTTACTGATAGTGTAGGGTTATTGTATGGGATAGGGGTGATAGGATAGTGTTAGGGGTAGTATTATTTACTGACATGTTAGGGATAGTGTAGGGTTAGTGTATGGGATAGGGGTGATAGGATAGTGTAAGGGGTAGTATTATTTAGTGACATGTTAGGGAAAGTGTAGGGTTAGTGTATGGGATAGGGGTGATAGGATAGTGTTAGGGGTAGTATTATTTAGTGATATGTTAGAGATAGTGTAGGGTTAGTGTATGGGATAGGGGTGATAGGATAGTGTTAGGAGTAGTATTATTTAAGTGACTTGTTAGGAATAGTCTAGGGTTAGTGTATGGGATAGGGGTGATAGGATAGTGTTAGGGGTAGTATTATTTTGTGATATGTTAGAGATAGTGTAGGGTTAGTGTATGGGATAGGGGTGATAGGATAGTGTTAGGAGTAGTATTATTTAGTGACATGTTAGGGATAGTGTAAGGTTAATGTAGGAGATAGGGGTGATAGGATATTGTTAGGGGTAGTATTATTTAGTGACATGTTAGGGATAGTGTAAGGTTAGTGTATGGGATAGGGGTAATAGGATAGTGGTAGTACTATTTAGTGACATGTTAGGGATAGTGTAGGGTTAGTGTATGGGATAGGTGTGAAAGGATAGTGTTAGTGGTAGTATTATTTAGTGACATGTTAGGGATAGTGTAATGTTAGTTTATAGGATAGGGGTGATACGATAGTGTTAGGGGTAGTATTATTTAGTGACATGTTAGGGATAGTGTAGGGTTAGTGTATGGGATAGGGGTGATAGGATAGTGTTAGGGGTAGTATTATTTAGTGACATGTTAGAGATAGTGTAGGGTTAGTGTATGGGATAGGGGTGATAGGATAGTGGTAGGGGTAGTATTATTTAGTGACATGTTAGGGATAGTGTAGGGTTAGTGTATTGGATAGGAGTGATAGGATAGTGTTAGTATTATTTAGTGACATGTTAGGGATAGTGTAAGGTTAGTGTATGGGATAGGGGTGATCGGATAGTGTTAGTATTATTTAGTGACATGTTAGGGATAGTGTAAGGTTAGTGTATGGGATAGGGGTGATAGGATAGTGTTAGTATTATTTAGTGACATGTTAGGGATAGTGTAGGGTTAGTGTATGGGATAGGGATGATAGGATAGTGGTAGTATTATTTAGTGACATGTTAGGGATAGTATAGGGTTAGTGTATGGGATAGGGGTGATAGGATAGTGTTAGTATTATTTAGTGACATGTTACTGATAGTGTAGGGTTATTGTATGGGATAGGGGTGATAGGTTAGTGTTAGGGGTAGTATTATTTACTGACATGTTAGGGATAGTGTAGGGTTAGTGTATGGGATAGGGGTGATGGGATATTGTTAGGGGTAGTATTATTTAGTGACATGTTAGGGAAAGTGTAGGGTTAGTGTATGGGATAGGGGTGATAGGATAGTGTTAGGGGTAGTATTATTTAGTGACAAGTTAGGGATAGTGTAGGGTTAGTGTATGGGATAGGGGTGATAGGATAGTGTTAGGGGTAGTATTATTTAGTGACATGTTAGGGATAGTGTAGGGTTAGTGTATGAGATAGGGGTGATAGGACAGTTTTAGGAGTAGTATTATTTAGTGACATATTAAGGATAGTGTAGGGTTAGTGTATGAGATAGGGGTGATAGGATAGTGTTAGGGGTAGTATTATTTAGTGACATGTTAGGGATAGTGTAGGGTTAGTGTATGGGATAGGGGTGATAGGACAGTTTTAGGAGTAGTATTATTTAGTGACATATTAAGGATAGTGTAGGGTTAGTGTATGAGATAGGGGTGATAGGATAGTGTTAGGGGTAGTATTATTTAGTGACATGTTAGGGATAGTGTAGGGTTAGTGTATGGGATAGGGGTGATAGGATAGTATTAGGGGTAGTATTATTTAGTGACATGTTAGGGATAGTGTAGGGTTAGTGTATGGGATAGGGGTGATAGGATAGCGTTAGGGGTAGTATTATTTAGTGACATGTTAGGGATAGTGTAGGGTTAGTGTATGGGATAGGGGTGATAGGATAGTGTTAGGGGTAGTATTATTTAGTGACATGTTAGGGATAGTGTAGGGTTAGTGTATGGGATAGGGGTGATAGGATAGTGTTAGGGGTAGTACTATTTAGTGACATGTCAGTGATTGTGTAGGGTTAGTGTATGGGATAGGGGTGATAGGATAGTGTTAGGAGTAGTATTATTTAGTGACATGTCAGTGATAGTGTAGGGTTAGTGTATGGGATAGGGGTGATATGAGAGTGTTAGGAGTAGTATTATTTAGTGAAATGTTAGGGATAGTGTTGGGTTAGTGTATGGGATAGGGGTGATAGGATAGTGTTAGGAGTAGTATTATTTAGTGACATGTTAGGGATAGTGTAGGGTTAGTGTATGGGATAGGGGTGATAGGAGAGTGTTAGGAGTAGTATTATTTAGTGACATGTTACGGATAGTGTAGGGTTAGTGTATGGGATAGGGGTAATAGGATAGTGTTAGGGGTAGTATTATTTAGTGACATGTTAGGGATAGTGTAGGGTTAGTGCATGAGATGGGGTGATGGGATATTGTTAGGGGTAGTATTATTTAGTGACATGTTAGGGATAGTGTAGGGTTAGTGTATTGGATAGGGGTGATAGGATAGTGTTAGTATTATTTAGTGACATGTTAGGGATAGTGTAAGGTTAGTGTATTGGATAGGGGTGATAGGATAGTGTTAGTATTATTTAGTGACATGTTAGGGATAGTGTAAGGTTAGTGTATGGGATAGGGGTGATAGGATAGTGGTAGTATTATTTAGTGACATGTTAGGGATAGTGTAAGGTTAGTGTATGGGATAGGGGTGATAGGATAGTGTTAGTATTATTTAGTGACGTGTTAGGGATAGTGTAGGGTTAGTGTATGGGATAGGGGTGATAGGATAGTGGTAGTATTATTTAGTGACATGTTAGGGATAGTGTAGGGTTAGTGTATGGGATAGGGGTGATAGGATAGTGTTAGTATTATTTAGTGACATGTTACTGATAGTGTAGGGTTATTGTATGGGATAGGGGTGATAGGATAGTGTTAGGGGTAGTATTATTTACTGATATGTTAGGGATAGTGTAGGGTTAGTGTATGGGAAAGGGGTGATAGGATAGTGTAAGGGGTAGTATTATTTAGTGACATGTTAGGGAAAGTGTAGGGTTAGTGTATGGGATAGGGGTGATAGGATAGTGTTAGGGGTAGTATTATTTAGTGACATGTTAGGGATAGTGTAGGGTTAGTGTATGGGATAGGGGTGATAGGATAGTGTTAGGGGTAGTATTATTTAGTGACATGTTAGGGATAGTGTAAGGTTAGTGTATGGGATAGGGGTGATAGGATAGTGTTAGGGGTAGTATTATTTAGTGATATGTTAGAGATAGTGTAGGGTTAGTGTATGGGATAGGGGTGATAGGATAGTGTTAGGGGAAGTATTATTTAGTGATATGTTAGAGATAGTGTAGGGTTAGTGTATGGGATAGGGGTGATAGGATAGTGTTAGGAGTAGTATTATTTAGTGACATGTTAGGGATAGTGTAAGGTTAATGTAGGAGATAGGGGTGATAGGATATTGTTAGGGGTAGTATTATTTAGTGACATGTTAGGGATAGTGTAAGGTTAGTGTATGGGATAGGGGTAATAGGATAGTGGTGGTACTATTTAGTGACATGTTAGGGATAGTGTAGGGTTAGTGTATGGGATAGGGGTGATAGGATAGTGTTAGTATTATTTAGTGACATGTTACTGATAGTGTAGGGTTATTGTATGGGATAGGGGTGATAGGATAGTGTTAGGGGTAGTATTATTTACTGACATGTTAGGGATAGTGTAGGGTTAGTGTATGGGATAGGGGTGATAGGATAGTGTAAGGGGTAGTATTATTTAGTGACATGTTAGGGAAAGTGTAGGGTTAGTGTATGGGATAGGGGTGATAGGATAGTGTTAGGGGTAGTATTATTTAGTGACATGTTAGGGATACTGTAGGGTTAGTGTATGGGATAGGGGTGATAGGATAGTGTTAGGGGTAGTATTATTTAGTGACATGTTAGGGATAGTGTAAGGTTAGTGTATGGGATAGGGGTGATAGGATAGTGTTAGGGGTAGTATTATTTAGTGATATGTTAGAGATAGTGTAGGGTTAGTGTATGGGATAGGGGTGATAGGATAGTGTTAGGAGTAGTATTATTTAAGTGACTTGTTAGGAATAGTCTAGGGTTAGTGTATGGGATAGGGGTGATAGGATAGTGTTAGGGGTAGTATTATTTTGTGATATGTTAGAGATAGTGTAGGGTTAGTGTATGGGATAGGGGTGATAGAATAGTGTTAGGAGTAGTATTATTTAGTGACATGTTAGGGATAGTGTAAGGTTAATGTAGGAGATAGGGGTGATAGGATATTGTTAGGGGTAGTATTATTTAGTGACATGTTAGGGATAGTGTAAGGTTAGTGTATGGGATAGGGGTAATAGGATAGTGGTAGTACTATTTAGTGACATGTTAGGGATAGTGTAGGGTTAGTGTATGGGATAGGTGTGAAAGGATAGTGTTAGTGGTAGTATTATTTAGTGACATGTTAGGGATAGTGTAATGTTAGTTTATAGGATAGGGGTGATACGATAGTGTTAGGGGTAGTATTATTTAGTGACATGTTAGGGATAGTGTAGGGTTAGTGTATGGGATAGGGGTGATAGGATAGTGTTAGGGGTAGTATTATTTAGTGACATGTTAGAGATAGTGTAGGGTTAGTGTATGGGATAGGGGTGATAGGATAGTGGTAGGGGTAGTATTATTTAGTGACATGTTAGGGATAGTGTAGGGTTAGTGTATTGGATAGGAGTGATAGGATAGTGTTAGTATTATTTAGTGACATGTTAGGGATAGTGTAAGGTTAGTGTATGGGATAGGGGTGATCGGATAGTGTTAGTATTATTTAGTGACATGTTAGGGATAGTGTAAGGTTAGTGTATGGGATAGCGGTGATAGGATAGTGTTAGTATTATTTAGTGACATGTTAGGGATAGTGTAGGGTTAGTGTATGGGATAGGGATGATAGGATAGTGGTAGTATTATTTAGTGACATGTTAGGGATAGTATAGGGTTAGTGTATGGGATAGGGGTGATAGGATAGTGTTAGTATTATTTAGTGACATGTTACTGATAGTGTAGGGTTATTGTATGGGATAGGGGTGATAGGTTAGTGTTAGGGGTAGTATTATTTACTGACATGTTAGGGATAGTGTAGGGTTAGTGTATGGGATAGGGGTGATAGGATAGTGTAAGGGGTAGTATTATTTAGTGACATGTTAGGGAAAGTGTAGGGTTAGTGTATGGGATAGGGGTGATAGGATAGTGTTAGGGGTAGTATTATTTAGTGACATGTTAGGGATAGTGTAGGGTTAGTGTATGGGATAGGGGTGATAGGATAGTGTTAGGGGTAGTATTATTTAGTGACATGTTAGGGATAGTGTAGGGTTAGTGTATGAGATAGGGGTGATAGGACAGTTTTAGGAGTAGTATTATTTAGTGACATATTAAGGATAGTGTAGGGTTAGTGTTTGAGATAGGGGTGATAGGATAGTGTTAGGGGTAGTATTATTTAGTGACATGTTAGGGATAGTGTAGGGTTAGTGTATGGGATAGGGGTGATAGGACAGTTTTAGAAGTAGTATTATTTAGTGACATATTAAGGATAGTGTAGGGTTAGTGTATGAGATAGGGGTGATAGGATAGTGTTAGGGGTAGTATTATTTAGTGACATGTTAGGGATAGTGTAGGGTTAGTGTATGGGATAGGGGTGATAGGATAGTATTAGGGGTAGTATTATTTAGTGACATGTTAGGGATAGTGTAGGGTTAGTGTATGGGATAGGGGTGATAGGATAGTGTTAGGAGTAGTATTATTTAGTGACATGTCAGTGATAGTGTAGGGTTAGTGTATGGGATAGGGGTGATAGGAGAGTGTTAGGAGTAGTATTATTTAGTGATATGTTAGGGATAGTGTTGGGTTAGTGTATGGGATAGGGGTGATAGGATAGTGTTAGGAGTAGTATTATTTAGTGACATGTTAGGGATAGTGTAGGGTTAGTGTATGGGATAGGGGTGATAGGAGAGTGTTAGGAGTAGTATTATTTAGTGACATGTTACGGATAGTGTAGGGTTAGTGTATGGGATAGGGGTAATAGGATAGTGTTAGGGGTAGTATTATTTAGTGACATGTTAGGGATAGTGTAGGGTTAGTGCATGAGATGGGGTGATGGGATATTGTTAGGGGTAGTATTATTTAGTGACATGTTAGGGATAGTGTAGGGTTAGTGTATTGGATAGGGGTGATAGGATAGTGTTAGTATTATTTAGTGACATGTTAGGGATAGTGTAAGGTTAGTGTATGGGATAGGGGTGATAGGATAGTGTTAGTATTATTTAGTGACATGTTAGGGATAGTGTAAGGTTAGTGTATGGGATAGGGGTGATAGGATAGTGTTAGTATTATTTAGTGACATGTTAGGGATAGTGTAGGGTTAGTGTATGGGATAGGGGTGATAGGATAGTGGTAGTATTATTTAGTGACATGTTAGGGATAGTGTAGGGTTAGTGTATGGGATAGGGGTGATAGGATAGTGTTAGTATTATTTAGTGACATGTTACTGATAGTGTAGGGTTATTGTATGGGATAGGGGTGATAGGATAGTGTTAGGGGTAGTATTATTTACTGACATGTTAGGGATAGTGTAGGGTTAGTGTATGGGATAGGGGTAATAGGATAGTGTAAGGGGTAGTATTATTTAGTGACATGTTAGGGAAAGTGTAGGGTTTGTGTATGGGATAGGGGTGATAGGATAGTGTTAGGGGTAGTATTATTTAGTGACATGTTAGGGATAGTGTAGGGTTAGTGTATGGGATAGGGGTGATAGGATAGTGTTAGGGGTAGTATTATTTTGTGATATGTTAGAGATAGTGTAGGGTTAGTGTATGGGATAGGGGTGATAGGATAGTGTTAGGAGTAGTATTATTTAGTGACATGTTAGGGATAGTGTAAGGTTAATGTAGGAGATAGGGGTGATAGGATATTGTTAGGGGTAGTATTATTTAGTGACATGTTAGGGATAGTGTAAGGTTAGTGTATGGGATAGGGGTAATAGGATAGTGGTAGTACTATTTAGTGACATGTTAGGGATAGTGTAGGGTTAGTGTATGGGATAGGTGTGAAAGGATAGTGTTAGTGGTAGTATTATTTAGTGACATGTTAGGGATAGTGTAATGTTAGTTTATAGGATAGGGGTGATAGGATAGTGGTAGGGGTAGTATTATTTAGTGACATGTTAGGGATAGTGTAGGGTTAGTGTATGAGATGGGGTGATGGGATATTGTTAGGGGTAGTATTATTTAGTGACATGTTAGGGATAGTGTAGGGTTAGTGTATTGGATAGGAGTGATAGGATAGTGTTAGTCTTATTTAGTGACATGTTAGGGATAGTGTAAGGTTAGTGTATGGGATAGGGGTGATCGGATAGTGTTAGTATTATTTAGTGACATGTTAGGGATAGTGTAAGGTTAGTGTATGGGATAGGGGTGATAGGATAGTGTTAGTATTATTTAGTGACATGTTAGGGATAGTGTAGGGTTAGTGTATGGGATAGGGGTGATAGGATAGTGGTAGTATTATTTAGTGACATGTTAGGGATAGTATAGGGTTAGTGTATGGGATAGGGGTGATAGGATAGTGTTAGTATTATTTAGTGACATGTTACTGATAGTGTAGGGTTATTGTATGGGATAGGGGTGATAGGTTAGTGTTAGGGGTAGTATTATTTACTGACATGTTAGGGATAGTGTAGGGTTAGTGTATGGGATAGGGGTGATAGGATAGCGTAAGGGGTAGTATTATTTAGTGACATGTTAGGGAAAGTGTAGGGTTAGTGTATGGGATAGGGGTGATAGGATAGTGTTAGGGGTAGTATTATTTAGTGACATGTTAGGGATAGTGTAGGGTTAGTGTATGGGATAGGGGTGATAGGATAGTGTTAGGGGTAGTATTATTTAGTGACATGTTAGGGATAGTGTAGGGTTAGTGTATGAGATAGGGGTGATAGGACAGTTTTAGGAGTAGTATTATTTAGTGACATATTAAGGATAGTGTAGGGTTAGTGTATGAGATAGGGGTGATAGGATAGTGTTAGGGGTAGTATTATTTAGTGACATGTTAGGGATAGTGTAGGGTTAGTGTATGGGATAGGGGTGATAGGACAGTTTTAGGAGTAGTATTATTTAGTAACATATTAAGGATAGTGTAGGGTTAGTGTATGAGATAGGGGTGATAGGATAGTGTTAGGGGTAGTATTATTTAGTGACATGTTAGGGATAGTGTAGGGTTAGTGTATGGGATAGGGGTGATAGGATAGTATTAGGGGTAGTATTATTTAGTGACATGTTAGGGATAGTGTAGGGTTAGTGTATGGGATAGGGGTGATAGGATAGCGTTAGGGGTAGTATTATTTAGTGACATGTTAGGGATAGTGTAGGGTTAGTGTATGGGATAGGGGTGATAGGATAGTGTTAGGGGTAGTATTATTTAGTGACATGTTAGGGATAGTGTAGGGTTAGTGTATGGGATAGGGGTGATAGGATAGTGTTAGGGGTAGTACTATTTAATGACATGTCAGTGATTGTGTAGGGTTAGTGTATGGGATAGGGGTGATAGGATAGTGTTAGGAGTAGTATTATTTAGTGACATGTCAGTGATAGTGTAGGGTTAGTGTATGGGATAGGGGTGATAGGAGAGTGTTAGGAGTAGTATTATTTAGTGATATGTTAGGGATAGTGTTGGGTTAGTGTATGGGATAGGGGTGATAGGATAGTGTTAGGAGTAGTATTATTTAGTGACATGTTAGGGATAGTGTAGGGTTAGTGTATGGGATAGGGGTGATAGGAGAGTGTTAGGAGTAGTATTATTTAGTGACATGTTACGGATAGTGTAGGGTTAGTGTATGGGATAGGGGTAATAGGATAGTGTTAGGGGTAGTATTATTTAGTGACATGTTAGGGATAGTGTAGGGTTAGTGCATGAGATGGGGTGATGGGATATTGTTAGGGGTAGTATTATTTAGTGACATGTTAGGGATAGTGTAGGGTTAGTGTATTGGATAGGGGTGATAGGATAGTGTTAGTATTATTTAGTGACATGTTAGGGATAGTGTAAGGTTAGTGTATGGGATAGGGGTGTTAGGATAGTGTTAGTATTATTTAGTGACATGTTAGGGATAGTGTAAGGTTAGTGTATGGGATAGGGGTGATAGGATAGTGTTAGTATTATTTAGTGACATGTTAGGGATAGTGTAGGGTTAGTGTATGGGATAGGGGTGATAGGATAGTGGTAGTATTATTTAGTGACATGTTAGGGATAGTGTAGGGTTAGTGTATGGGATAGGGGTGATAGGATAGTGTTAGTATTATTTAGTGACATGTTACTGATAGTGTAGGGTTATTGTATGGGATAGGGGTGATAGGATAGTGTTAGGGGTAGTATTATTTACTGACATGTTAGGGATAGTGTAGGGTTAGTGTATGGGATAGGGGTGATAGGATAGTGTAAGGGGTAGTATTATTTAGTGACATGTTAGGGAAAGTGTAGGGTTAGTGTATGGGATAGGGGTGATAGGATAGTGTTAGGGGTAGTATTATTTAGTGACATGTTAGGGATAGTGTAGGGTTAGTGTATGGGATAGGGGTGATAGGATAGTGTTAGGGGTAGTATTATTTAGTGACATGTTAGGGATAGTGTAAGGTTAGTGTATGGGATAGGGGTGATAGGATAGTGTTAGGGGTAGTATTATTTAGTGATATGTTAGAGATAGTGTAGGGTTAGTGTATGGGATAGGGGTGATAGGATAGTGTTAGGAGTAGTATTATTTAAGTGACTTGTTAGGAATAGTCTAGGGTTAGTGTATGGGATAGGGGTGATAGGATAGTGTTAGGGGTAGTATTATTTAGTGATATGTTAGAGATAGTGTAGGGTTAGTGTATGGGATAGGGGTGATAGGATAGTGTTAGGAGTAGTATTATTTGGTGACATGTTAGGGATAGTGTAAGGTTAATGTAGGAGATAGGGGTGATAGGATATTGTTAGGGGTAGTATTATTTAGTGACATGTTAGGGATAGTGTAAGGTTAGTGTATGGGATAGGGGTAATAGGATAGTGGTAGTACTATTTAGTGACATGTTAGGGATAGTGTAGGGTTAGTGTATGGGATAGGGGTGATAGGATAGTGTTAGTATTATTTAGTGACATGTTACTGATAGTGTAGGGTTATTGTATGGGATAGGGGTGATAGGATAGTGTTAGGGGTAGTATTATTTACTGACATGTTAGGGATAGTGTAGGGTTAGTGTATGGGATAGGGGTGATAGGATAGTGTAAGGGGTAGTATTATTTAGTGACATGTTAGGGATAGTGTAGGGTTATTGTATGGGATAGGGGTGATAGGATAGTGTTAGGGGTAGTATTATTTACTGACATGTTAGGGATAGTGTAGGGTTAGTGTATGGGATAGGGGTGATAGGATAGTGTAAGGGGTAGTATTATTTAGTGACATGTTAGGGAAAGTGTAGGGTTAGTGTATGGGATAGGGGTGATAGGATAGTGTTAGGGGTAGTATTATTTAGTGACATGTTAGGGATAGTGTAGGGTTAGTGTATGGGATAGGGGTGATAGGATAGTGTTAGGGGTAGTATTATTTTGTGATATGTTAGAGATAGTGTAGGGTTAGTGTATGGGATAGGGGTGATAGGATAGTGTTAGGAGTCGTATTATTTAGTGACATGTTAGGGATAGTGTAAGGTTAATGTAGGAGATAGGGGTGATAGGATATTGTTAGGGGTAGTATTATTTAGTGACATGTTAGGGATAGTGTAAGGTTAGTGTATGGGATAGGGGTAATAGGATAGTGGTAGTACTATTTAGTGACGTGTTAGGGATAGTGTAGGGTTAGTGTATGGGATAGGTGTGAAAGGATAGTGTTAGTGGTAGTATTATTTAGTGACATGTTAGGGATAGTGTAATGTTAGTTTATAGGATAGGGGTGATAGGATAGTGTTAGGGGTAGTATTATTTAGTGACATGTTAGGGATAGTGTAGGGTTAGTGTATGGGATAGGGGTGATAGGATAGTGTTAGGGGTAGTATTCTTTAGTGACATGTTAGAGATAGTGTAGGGTTAGTGTATGGGATAGGGGTGATAGGATAGTGTAAGGGGTAGTATTATTTAGTGACATGTTAGGGAAAGTGTAGGGTTAGTGTATGGGATAGGGGTGATAGGATAGTGTTAGGGGTAGTATTATTTAGTGACATGTTAGGGATAGTGTAGGGTTAGTGTATGGGATAGGGGTGATAGGATAGTGTTAGGGGTAGTATTATTTAGTGACATGTTAGGGATAGTGTAGGGTTAGTGTATGAGATAGGGGTGATAGGACAGTTTTAGGAGTAGTATTATTTAGTGACATATTAAGGATAGTGTAGGGTTAGTGTTTGAGATAGGGGTGATAGGATAGTGTTAGGGGTAGTATTATTTAGTGACATGTTAGGGATAGTGTAGGGTTAGTGTATGGGATAGGGGTGATAGGACAGTTTTAGAAGTAGTATTATTTAGTGACATATTAAGGATAGTGTAGGGTTAGTGTATGAGATAGGGGTGATAGGATAGTGTTAGGGGTAGTATTATTTAGTGACATGTTAGGGATAGTGTAGGGTTAGTGTATGGGATAGGGGTGATAGGATAGTATTAGGGGTAGTATTATTTAGTGACATGTTAGGGATAGTGTAGGGTTAGTGTATGGGATAGGGGTGATAGGATAGTGTTAGGAGTAGTATTATTTAGTGACATGTCAGTGATAGTGTAGGGTTAGTGTATGGGATAGGGGTGATAGGAGAGTGTTAGGAGTAGTATTATTTAGTGATATGTTAGGGATAGTGTTGGGTTAGTGTATGGGATAGGGGTGATAGGATAGTGTTAGGAGTAGTATTATTTAGTGACATGTTAGGGATAGTGTAGGGTTAGTGTATGGGATAGGGGTGATAGGAGAGTGTTAGGAGTAGTATTATTTAGTGACATGTTACGGATAGTGTAGGGTTAGTGTATGGGATAGGGGTAATAGGATAGTGTTAGGGGTAGTATTATTTAGTGACATGTTAGGGATAGTGTAGGGTTAGTGCATGAGATGGGGTGATGGGATATTGTTAGGGGTAGTATTATTTAGTGACATGTTAGGGATAGTGTAGGGTTAGTGTATTGGATAGGGGTGATAGGATAGTGTTAGTATTATTTAGTGACATGTTAGGGATAGTGTAAGGTTAGTGTATGGGATAGGGGTGATAGGATAGTGTTAGTATTATTTAGTGACATGTTAGGGATAGTGTAAGGTTAGTGTATGGGATAGGGGTGATAGGATAGTGTTAGTATTATTTAGTGACATGTTAGGGATAGTGTAGGGTTAGTGTATGGGATAGGGGTGATAGGATAGTGGTAGTATTATTTAGTGACATGTTAGGGATAGTGTAGGGTTAGTGTATGGGATAGGGGTGATAGGATAGTGTTAGTATTATTTAGTGACATGTTACTGATAGTGTAGGGTTATTGTATGGGATAGGGGTGATAGGATAGTGTTAGGGGTAGTATTATTTACTGACATGTTAGGGATAGTGTAGGGTTAGTGTATGGGATAGGGGTAATAGGATAGTGTAAGGGGTAGTATTATTTAGTGACATGTTAGGGAAAGTGTAGGGTTTGTGTATGGGATAGGGGTGATAGGATAGTGTTAGGGGTAGTATTATTTAGTGACATGTTAGGGATAGTGTAGGGTTAGTGTATGGGATAGGGGTGATAGGATAGTGTTAGGGGTAGTATTATTTTGTGATATGTTAGAGATAGTGTAGGGTTAGTGTATGGGATAGGGGTGATAGGATAGTGTTAGGAGTAGTATTATTTAGTGACATGTTAGGGATAGTGTAAGGTTAATGTAGGAGATAGGGGTGATAGGATATTGTTAGGGGTAGTATTATTTAGTGACATGTTAGGGATAGTGTAAGGTTAGTGTATGGGATAGGGGTAATAGGATAGTGGTAGTACTATTTAGTGACATGTTAGGGATAGTGTAGGGTTAGTGTATGGGATAGGTGTGAAAGGATAGTGTTAGTGGTAGTATTATTTAGTGACATGTTAGGGATAGTGTAATGTTAGTTTATAGGATAGGGGTGATAGGATAGTGGTAGGGGTAGTATTATTTAGTGACATGTTAGGGATAGTGTAGGGTTAGTGTATGAGATGGGGTGATGGGATATTGTTAGGGGTAGTATTATTTAGTGACATGTTAGGGATAGTGTAGGGTTAGTGTATTGGATAGGAGTGATAGGATAGTGTTAGTCTTATTTAGTGACATGTTAGGGATAGTGTAAGGTTAGTGTATGGGATAGGGGTGATCGGATAGTGTTAGTATTATTTAGTGACATGTTAGGGATAGTGTAAGGTTAGTGTATGGGATAGGGGTGATAGGATAGTGTTAGTATTATTTAGTGACATGTTAGGGATAGTGTAGGGTTAGTGTATGGGATAGGGGTGATAGGATAGTGGTAGTATTATTTAGTGACATGTTAGGGATAGTATAGGGTTAGTGTATGGGATAGGGGTGATAGGATAGTGTTAGTATTATTTAGTGACATGTTACTGATAGTGTAGGGTTATTGTATGGGATAGGGGTGATAGGTTAGTGTTAGGGGTAGTATTATTTACTGACATGTTAGGGATAGTGTAGGGTTAGTGTATGGGATAGGGGTGATAGGATAGCGTAAGGGGTAGTATTATTTAGTGACATGTTAGGGAAAGTGTAGGGTTAGTGTATGGGATAGGGGTGATAGGATAGTGTTAGGGGTAGTATTATTTAGTGACATGTTAGGGATAGTGTAGGGTTAGTGTATGGGATAGGGTGATAGGATAGTGTTAGGGGTAGTATTATTTAGTGACATGTTAGGGATAGTGTAGGGTTAGTGTATGAGATAGGGGTGATAGGACAGTTTTAGGAGTAGTATTATTTAGTGACATATTAAGGATAGTGTAGGGTTAGTGTATGAGATAGGGGTGATAGATAGTGTTAGGGGTAGTATTATTTAGTGACATGTTAGGGATAGTGTAGGGTTAGTGTATGGGATAGGGGTGATAGGACAGTTTTAGGAGTAGTATTATTTAGTAACATATTAAGGATAGTGTAGGGTTAGTGTATGAGATAGGGGTGATAGGATAGTGTTAGGGGTAGTATTATTTAGTGACATGTTAGGGATAGTGTAGGGTTAGTGTATGGGATAGGGGTGATAGGATAGTATTAGGGGTAGTATTATTTAGTGACATGTTAGGGATAGTGTAGGGTTAGTGTATGGGATAGGGGTGATAGGATAGCGTTAGGGGTAGTATTATTTAGTGACATGTTAGGGATAGTGTAGGGTTAGTGTATGGGATAGGGGTGATAGGATAGTGTTAGGGGTAGTATTATTTAGTGACATGTTAGGGATAGTGTAGGGTTAGTGTATGGGATAGGGGTGATAGGATAGTGTTAGGGGTAGTACTATTTAATGACATGTCAGTGATTGTGTAGGGTTAGTGTTGGGATAGGGGTGATAGGATAGTGTTAGGAGTAGTATTATTTAGTGACATGTCAGTGATAGTGTAGGGTTAGTGTATGGGATAGGGGTGATAGGAGAGTGTTAGGAGTAGTATTATTTAGTGATATGTTAGGGATAGTGTTGGGTTAGTGTATGGGATAGGGGTGATAGGATAGTGTTAGGAGTAGTATTATTTAGTGACATGTTAGGGATAGTGTAGGGTTAGTGTATGGGATAGGGGTGATAGGAGAGTGTTAGGAGTAGTATTATTTAGTGACATGTTACGGATAGTGTAGGGTTAGTGTATGGGATAGGGGTAATAGGATAGTGTTAGGGTAGTATTATTTAGTGACATGTTAGGGATAGTGTAGGGTTAGTGCATGAGATGGGTGATGGGATATTGTTAGGGGTAGTATTATTTAGTGACATGTTAGGGATAGTGTAGGGTTAGTGTATTGGATAGGGTGATAGGATAGTGTTAGTATTATTTAAGTGACATGTTAGGGATAGTGTAAGGTTAGTGTATGGGATAGGGGTGTTAGGATAGTGTTAGTATTATTTAGTGACATGTTAGGGATAGTGTAAGGTTAGTGTATGGGATAGGGGTGATAGGATAGTGTTAGTATTATTTAGTGACATGTTAGGGATAGTGTAGGGTTAGTGTATGGGATAGGGTGATAGGATAGTGGTAGTATTATTTAGTGACATGTTAGGGATAGTGTAGGGTTAGTGTATGGGATAGGGGTGATAGGATAGTGTTAGTATTATTTAGTGACATGTTACTGATAGTGTAGGGTTATTGTATGGGATAGGGGTGATAGGATAGTGTTAGGGGTAGTATTATTTACTGACATGTTAGGGATAGTGTAGGGTTAGTGTATGGGATAGGGGTGATAGGATAGTGTAAGGGGTAGTATTATTTAGTGACATGTTAGGGAAAGTGTAGGGTTAGTGTATGGGATAGGGGTGATAGGAT
This sequence comes from Rhinophrynus dorsalis, assembly GCA_037306005.1. Classification (NCBI taxonomy): domain Eukaryota; kingdom Metazoa; phylum Chordata; class Amphibia; order Anura; family Rhinophrynidae; genus Rhinophrynus; species Rhinophrynus dorsalis. The sequence continues at coordinate 4,380 of JBBDGT010000439.1, read as the reverse complement.
AGTGTTAGGGGTAGTATTATTTAGTGACATGTTAGGGATAGTGTAGGTTAGTGTATGGGATAGGGGTGATAGGATAGTGTTAGGGGTAGTATTATTTAGTGACATGTTAGGGATAGTGTAGGTTAGTGTATGGGATAGGGGTGATAGGATAGTGTTAGGGGTAGTATTATTTAGTGATATGTTAGAGATAGTGTAGGGTTAGTGTATGGGATAGGGGTGATAGGATAGTGTTAGGAGTAGTATTATTTAAGTGACTTGTTAGGAATAGTCTAGGGTTAGTGTATGGGATAGGGGTGATAGGATAGTGTTAGGGGTAGTATTATTTAGTGATATGTTAGAGATAGTGTAGGGTTAGTGTATGGGATAGGGGTGATAGGATAGTGTTAGGAGTAGTATTATTTGGTGACATGTTAGGGATAGTGTAAGGTTAATGTAGGAGATAGGGGTGATAGGATATTGTTAGGGGTAGTATTATTTAGTGACATGTTAGGGATAGTGTAAGGTTAGTGTATGGATAGGGGTAATAGGATAGTGGTAGTACTATTTAGTGACATGTTAGGGATAGTGTAGGGTTAGTGTATGGGATAGGGGTGATAGGATAGTGTTAGTATTATTTAGTGACATGTTACTGATAGTGTAGGGTTATTGTATGGGATAGGGGTGATAGGATAGTGTTAGGGGTAGTATTATTTACTGACATGTTAGGGATAGTGTAGGGTTAGTGTATGGGATAGGGGTGATAGGATAGTGTAAGGGGTAGTATTATTTAGTGACATGTTAGGGATAGTGTAGGGGTTATTGTATGGGATAGGGGTGATAGGATAGTGTTAGGGGTAGTATTATTTACTGACATGTTAGGGATAGTGTAGGGTTAGTGTATGGGATAGGGGTGATAGGATAGTGTAAGGGGTAGTATTATTTAGTGACATGTTAGGGAAAGTGTAGGGTTAGTGTATGGGATAGGGGTGATAGGATAGTGTTAGGGGTAGTATTATTTAGTGACATGTTAGGGATAGTGTAGGGTTAGTGTATGGGATAGGGGTGATAGGATAGTGTTAGGGGTAGTATTATTTTGTGATATGTTAGAGATAGTGTAGGGTTAGTGTATGGGATAGGGGTGATAGGATAGTGTTAGGAGTCGTATTATTTAGTGACATGTTAGGGATAGTGTAAGGTTAATGTAGGAGATAGGGTGATAGGATATTGTTAGGGGTAGTATTATTTAGTGACATGTTAGGGATAGTGTAAGGTTAGTGTATGGGATAGGGTAATAGGATAGTGGTAGTACTATTTAGTGACGTGTTAGGGATAGTGTAGGGTTAGTGTATGGGATAGGTGTGAAAGGATAGTGTTAGTGGTAGTATTATTTAGTGACATGTTAGGGATAGTGTAATGTTAGTTTATAGGATAGGGGTGATAGGATAGTGTTAGGGGTAGTATTATTTAGTGACATGTTAGGGATAGTGTAGGGTTAGTGTATGGGATAGGGGTGATAGGATAGTGTTAGGGTAGTATTCTTTAGTGACATGTTAGAGATAGTGTAGGGTTAGTGTATGGGATAGGGGTGATAGGATAGTGGTAGGGGTAGTATTATTTAGTGACATGTTAGGGATAGTGTAGGGTTAGTGTATGAGATGGGGTGATGGGATATTGTTAGGGGTAGTATTATTTAGTGACATGTTAGGGATAGTGTAGGGTTAGTGTATTGGATAGGAGTGATAGGATAGTGTTAGTATTATTTAGTGACATGTTAGGGATAGTGTAAGGTTAGTGTATGGGATAGGGGTGATCGGATAGTGTTAGTATTATTTAGTGACATGTTAGGGATAGTGTAAGGTTAGTGTATGGGATAGGGGTGATAGGATAGTGTTAGTATTATTTAGTGACATGTTAGGGATAGTGTAGGGTTAGTGTATGGGATAGGGGTGATAGGATAGTGGTAGTATTATTTAGTGACATGTTAGGGATAGTATAGGGTTAGTGTATGGGATAGGGGTGATAGGATAGTGTTAGTATTATGTAGTGACATGTTACTGATAGTGTAGGGTTATTGTATGGGATAGGGGTGATAGGTTAGTGTTAGGGGTAGTATTATTTACTGACATGTTAGGGATAGTGTAGGGTTAGTGTATGGGATAGGGGTGATAGGATAGTGTAAGGGGTAGTATTATTTAGTGACATGTTAGGGAAAGTGTAGGGTTAGTGTATGGGATAGGGGTGATAGGATAGTGTTAGGGGTAGTATTATTTAGTGACATGTTAGGGATAGTGTAGGGTTAGTGTATGGGATAGGGGTGATAGGATAGTGTTAGGGTTAGTATTATTTAGTGACATGTTAGGATAGTGTAGGGTTAGTGTATGAGATAGGGGTGATAGGGACAGTTTTAGGAGTAGTATTATTTAGTGACATATTAAGGATAGTGTAGGGTTAGTGGATGAGATAGGGGTGATAGGATAGTGTTAGGGGTAGTATTATTTAGTGACATGTTAGGGATAGTGTAGGGTTAGTGTATGGGATAGGGGTGATAGGACAGTTTTAGGAGTAGTATTATTTAGTGACATATTAAGGATAGTGTAGGGTTAGTGTATGAGATAGGGGTGATAGGATAGTGTTAGGGGTAGTATTATTTAGTGACATGTTAGGGATAGTGTAGGGTTAGTGTATGGGATAGGGGTGATAGGATAGTATTAGGGGTAGTATTATTTAGTGACATGTTAGGGATAGTGTAGGGTTAGTGTATGGGATAGGGGTGATAGGATAGCGTTAGGGGTAGTACTATTTAGTGACATGTTAGGGATAGTGTAGGGTTTAGTGTATGGGATAGGGGTGATATGATAGTGTTAGGAGTAGTATTATTTAGTGACATGTCAGTGATAGTGTAGGGTTAGTGTATGGGATAGGGGTGAAAGGAGAGTGTTAGGAGTAGTATTATTTAGTGATATGTTAGGGATAGTGTTGGGTTAGTGTATGGGATAGGGGTGATAGGATAGTGTTAGGAGTAGTATTATTTAGTGACATGTTAGGGATAGTGTAGGGTTAGTGTATGGGATAGGGGTGGTAGGAGAGTGTTAGGAGTAGTATTATTTAGTGACATGTTACGGATAGTGTAGGGTTAGTGTATGGGATAGGGGTAATAGGATAGTGTTAGGGGTAGTATTATTTAGTGACATGTTAGGGATAGTGTAGGGTTAGTGCATGAGATGGGGTGATGGATATTGTTAGGGGTAGTATTATTAGTGACATGTTAGGGATAGTGTAGGGTTAGTGTATTGGATAGGGGTGATAGGATAGTGTTAGTATTATTTAGTGACATGTTAGGGATAGTGTAAGGTTAGTGTATGGGATAGGGGTGATAGGATAGTGTTAGTATTATTTAGTGACATGTTAGGGATAGTGTAAGGTTAGTGTATGGGATAGGGGTGATAGGATAGTGTTAGTATTATTTAGTGACATGTTAGGGATAGTGTAGGGTTAGTGTATGGGATAGGGGTGATAGGATAGTGGTAGTATTATTAGTGACATGTTAGGGATAGTGTAGGGTTAGTGTATGGATAGGGGTGATAGGATAGTGTTAGTATTATTTAGTGACATGTTACTGATAGTGTAGGGTTATTGTATGGGATAGGGGTGATAGGATAGTGTTAGGGGTAGTATTATTTACTGACATGTTAGGGATAGTGTAGGGTTAGTGTATGGGATAGGGTGATAGGATAGTGTAAGGGGTAGTATTATTTAGTGACATGTTAGGGAAAGTGTAGGTTAGTGTATGGGATAGGGGTGATAGGATAGTGTTAGGGGTAGTATTATTTAGTGACATGTTAGGGATAGTGTAGGGTTAGTGTATGGGATAGGGGTGATAGGATAGTGTTAGGGGTAGTATTATTTAGTGACATGTTAGGGATAGTGTAAGGTTAGTGTATGGGATAGGGGTGATAGGATAGTGTTAGGGGTAGTATTATTTAGTGATATGTTAGAGATAGTGTAGGGTTAGTGTATGGGATAGGGGTGATAGGATAGTGTTAGGAGTAGTATTATTTAAGTGACTTGTTAGGAATAGTCTAGGGTTAGTGTATGGGATAGGGGTGATAGGATAGTGTTAGGGGTAGTATTATTTAGTGATATGTTAGAGATAGTGTAGGGTTAGTGTATGGGATAGGGGTGATAGGATAGTGTTAGGAGTAGTATTATTTAGTGACATGTTAGGGATAGTGTAAGGTTAATGTAGGAGATAGGGGTGATAGGATATTGTTAGGGGTAGTATTATTTAGTGACATGTTAGGGATAGTGTAAGGTTAGTGTATGGGATAGGGGTAATAGGATAGTGGTAGTACTATTTAGTGACATGTTAGGGATAGTGTAGGGTTAGTGTATGGGATAGGA
>JBBDGT010000252.1:47500-85126 GCA_037306005.1 Rhinophrynus dorsalis | reverse complement strand
TTACACTAGTGTCCTGTGGATGTATTGATATGGATCCCTACACTAGTGACCTGTGGATGTATTGATATGGACCCCTACACTAGTGTCCTGTGGATGTATTGATATGGATTACTACACTAGTGACCTGTGGATGTATTGATATGGATCCCTACACCAGTGACCTGTGGATATATTGATATGTGATCCCTACACCAGTGACCTGTGGATATATTGATATGGATCCCTACACTAGTGTCCTGTGGATGTATTGATATGGATCCCTACACTAGTGTCCTGTGGATGTATTGATATGGATCCCTACACTAGTGACCTGTGGATGTATTGATACGTGATCCCTACACTAGTGTCCTGTGGATGTATTGATATGGATCACTACACTAGTGTCCTGTGGATATATTGATATGGATCCCTACACTAGTGTCCTGTGGATGTATTGATATGGATCCCTACACTAGTGTCCTGTGGATGTATTGATATGGATCCCTACACTAGTGACCTGTGGATGTATTGATACGTGATCCCTACACTAGTGTCCTGTGGATGTATTGATATGGATCACTACACTAGTGTCCTGTGGATATATTGATATGGATCCCTACACTAGTGTCCTGTAGATGTATTGATATGGATCCCTACACTAGTGTCCTGTGGATGTATTGATATGGATCCCTACACTAGTGACCTGTGTATGTATTGATATGGATCCCTACACTAGTGACATGTGGATGTATTGATATGGACCCCTACACTAGTGACCTGTGGATGTATTGATATGGATCCCTACACTAGTGTCCTGTGGATATAATGATATGGATCCCTACACTAGTGACCTGTGGATGTATTGATATGGATCCCTACACTAGTGTCCTGTGGATGTATTGATATGGATCCCTACACTAGTGACCTGTGGATGTATTGATATGGATCCCTACAATAGTGACCTGTGGATGTATTGATATGGATCCCTACACTAGTGACCTGTGGATGTATTGATATGGATCCCTACACTAGTGACCTGTGGATGTATTGATATGGATCCCTACACTAGTGACTGTGGATGTATTGATATGGATCCCTACACTAGTGACCTGTGGATGTATTGATATGGATCCCTACACTAGTGACCTGTGGATGTATTGATATGGATCCCTACACTAGTGTCCTGTGGATGTATTGATATGGATCCCTACACTAGTGTGCTGTGGATGTATTGATATGGATCCCTACACTAGTGTCCTGTGGATGTATTGATATGGATCCCTACACTAGTGTCCTGTGGATGTATTGATATGGATCCCTACACTAGTGTCCTGTGGATGTATTGATATGGATCCCTACACTAGTGACCTGTGGATGTATTGATATGGATCCCTACACTAGTAACCTGTGGATGTATTGATATGGATCCCTACACTAGTGACCTGTGGATGTATTGATATGGATCCCTACACTAGTAACCTGTGGATGTATTGATATGGATCCCTACACTAGTGACCTGTGGATGTATTGATATGGATCCCTACACTAGTGTCCTGTGGATGTATTGATATGGATCCCTACACTAGTGTCCTGTGGATGTATTGATATGGATCCCTACACTAGTGTCCTGTGGATGTATTGATATGGATCCCTACACTAGTGTCCTGTGGATGTATTGATATGGATCCCTACACTAGTGACCTGTGGATGTATTGATATGGATCCCTACACTAGTGTCCTGTGGATGTATTGATATGGATCACTACACTAGTGTCCTGTGGATGTATTGATATGGATCCCTACACTAGTGTCCTGTGGATGTATTGATATGGATCCCTACACTAGTGACCTGTGGATGTATTGATACGGATCCCTACACTAGTGTCCTGTGGATATATTGATATGGATCCCTACACTAGTGTCCTGTGGATGTATTGATATGGATCCCTACACTAGTGTCCTGTGGATGTATTGATATGGATCCCTACACTAGTGTCCTGTGGATGTATTGATATGGATCCCTACACTAGTGTCCTGTGGATATATTGATATGGATCCCTACACTAGTGACCTGTGGATGTATTGATATGGATCCCTACACTAGTAACCTGTGGATGTATTGATATGGATCCCTACACTAGTGACCTGTGGATGTATTGATATGGATCCCTACACTAGTGTCCTGTGGATGTATTGATATGGATCCCTACACTAGTGTCCTGTGGATGTATTGATATGGATCCCTACACTAGTGTCCTGTGGATGTATTGATATGGATCCCTACACTAGTGTCCTGTGGATGTATTGATATGGATCCCTACACTAGTGACTGTGGATGTATTGATATGGATCCCTACACTAGTAACCTGTGGATGTATTGATATGGATCCCTACACTAGTGTCCTGTGGATGTATTGATATGGATCCCTACACTAGTGACTGTGGATGTATTGATATGGATCCCTACACTAGTGACCTGTGGATGTATTGATATGGATCCCTACACTAGTGACCTGTGGATGTATTGATATGGATCCCTACACTAGTGTCCTGTGGATGTATTGATATGGATCCCTACACTAGTGTGCTGTGGATGTATTGATATGGATCCCTACACTAGTGTCCTGTGGATGTATTGATATGGATCCCTACACTAGTGACCTGTGGATGTATTGATATGGATCCCTACACTAGTGACCTGTGGATGTATTGATATGGATCCCTACACTAGTGTCCTGTGGATGTATTGATATGGATCACTACACTAGTGTCCTGTGAATGTATTGATATGGATCCCTACACTAGTGTCCTGTGGATGTATTGATATGGACCCCTACACTAGTGACCTGTGGATGTATTGATATGGATACCTACACTAGTGACTTGTGGATGTATTGATATGGATCCCTACACTAGTGACCTGTGTATGTATTGATATGGATCCCTACACTAGTGTCCTGTGGATATATTGATATGGATCCCTACACTAGTGACCTGTGGATGTATTGATATGGATCCCTACACTAGTGTCCTGTGGATGTATTGATATGGATCCCTACACTAGTGACCTGTGGATGTATTGATATGGACCCCTACACTAGTAACCTGTGGATGTATTGATATGGATCCCTACACTAGTGACCTGTGGATGTATTGATATGGATCCCTACACTAGTGTCCTGTGGATGTATTGATATGGATCCCTACACTAGTGTCCTGTGGATGTATTGATATGGATCCCTACACTAGTGTCCTGTGGATGTATTGATATGGATCCCTACACTAGTGTCCTGTGGATGTATTGATATGGATTCCTACACTAGTGACCTGTGGATGTATTGATATGGATCCCTACACTAGTGTCCTGTGGATGTATTGATATGGATCACTACACTAGTGTCCTGTGAATGTATTGATATGGATCCCTACACTAGTGTCCTGTGGATGTATTGATATGGACCCCTACACTAGTGACCTGTGGATGTATTGATATGGATACCTACACTAGTGACTTGTGGATGTATTGATATGGATCCCTACACTAGTGACCTGTGTATGTATTGATATGGATCCCTACACTAGTGTCCTGTGGATATATTGATATGGATCCCTACACTAGTGACCTGTGGATGTATTGATATGGATCCCTACACTAGTGTCCTGTGGATGTATTGATATGGATCCCTACACTAGTGACCTGTGGATGTATTGATATGGACCCCTACACTAGTGACCTGTGGATATATTGATATGGATCCCTACACTAGTGTCCTGTGGATGTATTGATATGGATCCCTACACTAGTAACCTGTGGATGTATTGATATGGATCCCTACACTAGTGACCTGTGGATGTATTGATATGGATCCCTACACTAGTGTCCTGTGGATGTATTGATATGGACCCCTACACTAGTGTCCTGTGGATGTATTGATATGGATTCCTACACTAGTGTCCTGTGGATGTATTGATATGGATCCCTACACTAGTGTCCTGTGGATGTATTGATATGGATCCCTACACTAGTGACCTGTGGATGTATTGATATGGATCCCTACACTAGTGACCTGTGGATGTATTGATATGGATCCCTACACTAGTGTCCTGTGGATATATTGATATGGATCCCTACACTAGTGACCTGTGGATGTATTGATATGGATCCCTACACTAGTGACCTGTGGCTGTATTGATATGGATCCCTACACTAGTGTCCTGTGGATGTATTGATATGGATCCCTACACTAGTGACCTGTGGATGTACTGATATGGATCCCTACACTAGTGACCTGTGGATATATTGATATGGATCCCTACACTAATGTCCTGTGGATGTATTGATATGGATCCCTACACTAGTGACCCATGGATGTACTGATATGGATCCCTACACTAGTGTCCTGTGGCTGTATTGATATGGATCCCTACACTAGTGTCCTGTGGATATATTGATATGGATCCCTACACTAATGTCCTGTGGATGTATTGATATGGATCCCTACACTAGTGACCCATGGATGTACTGATATGGATCCCTACACTAGTGACCTGTGGATGTACTGATATGGATCCCTACACTAGTGACCTGTGGATGTGTTGATACGGATCCCTACACTAGTGACCTGTGGATGTATTGATATGGATCCCTACACTAGTGTCCTGTGGATATATTGATATGGATCCCTACACTAATGTCCTGTGGATGTATTGATATGGATCCCTACACTAGTGTCCTGTGGATGTATTGATATGGATCCCTACACTAGTGTCCTGTGGATGTATTGATATGGACCACTACACTAGTGAAACGTGGATGTATTGATATGGATCCCTACACTAGTGACCTGTGGATGTATTGATATGGATCCCTACACTAGTGTCCTGTGGATGTACTGATATGGACCACTACACTAGTGAAACGTGGATGTATTGATATGGATCCCTACACTAGTGACCTGTGGATGTATTGATATGGATCCCTACACTAGTGACCTGTGGATGTATTGATATGGATCCCTACACTAGTGTCCTGTGGATGTATTGATATGGATCCCTACACTAGTGACCTGTGGATGTATTGATATGGATCCCTACACTAGTGACCTGTGGATGTATTGATATGGATCCCTACACTAGTGTCCTGTGGATGTATTGATATGGATCCCTACACTAGTGACCTGTGGATGTATTGATATGGATCCCTACACTAGTGACCTGTGGATGTATTGATATGGATCCCTACACTAGTGATCTGTAGATGTATTGATATGGATCCCTACACCAATGTCCTGTGGATATATTGATATGGATTCCTACACTAGTGTCCTGTGGATGTATTGATATGGATCCCTACAATAGTGACCTGTGGATGTATTGATATGGATCCCTACACTAGTGTCCTGTGGATGTACTGATATGGATCCCTACACTAGTGACCTGTGAATGTATTGATATGGATCCCTACACTAGTGTCCTGTGGATGTATTGATATGGATCCCTACACTAGTGTCCTGTGGATGTATTGATATGGATCCCTACACTAGTGTCTTGTGGATGTATTGATATGGATCCCTACACTAGTGACCTGTGGATGTATTGATATGGATCCCTACACTAGTGTCCTGTGGATGTATTGATATGGATCCCTACACTAGTGACCTGTGGATGTATTGATATGGATCCCTACACTAGTGTCCTGTGGATATATTGATATGGATCCCTACACTAGTGTCCTGTGGATATATTGATATGGATCCCTACACTAGTGACACGTGGATGTATTGATATGGATCCCTACACTAGTGTCCTGTGGATATATTGATATGGATCCCTACACTAGTGACCTGTGGATGTATTGATATGGATCCCTACACTAGTGACCTGTGGATGTATTGATATGGATCCCTACACTAGTGACACGTGGATGTATTGATATGGATCCCTACACTAGTGTCCTGTGGATATATTGATATGGATCCCTACACTAGTGACCTGTGGATGTATTGATATGGATCCCTACACTAGTGACCTGTGGATGTATTGATATGGATCCCTACACTAGTGACGCGTGGTTATAATGATATGGATCCCTACACTAGTGTCCTGTGGATGTATTGATATGGATCCCTACACTAGTGTCCTGTGGATATATTGATATGGATCCCTACACTAGTGACCTGTGGATGTATTGATATGGATCCCTACACTAGTGACGCGTGGTTATAATGATATGGATCCCTACACTAGTGATCTGTGGATGTATTGATATGGATCCCTACACTAGTGACGCGTGGTTATAATGATATGGATCCCTACACTAGTGTCCTGTGGATGTATTGATATGGATCCCTACAGTAGTGTCCTGTGGATGTATTGATATGGATCCCTACACTAGTGACCTGTGGATATATTGATATGGATCCCTACACTAGTGACCTGTGGATGTATTGATATGGATCCCTACACTAGTGACCTGTGGATATATTGATATGGATCCCTACACTAGTGTCCTGTGGATATATTGATATGGACCCCTACACTAGTGACCTGTGGATATATTGATATGGATCCCTACACTAGTGTCCTGTGGATGTATTGATATGGATCCCTACACTAGTGTCCTGTGGATGTATTGATATGGATCCCTACACTAGTGTCCTGTGGATATATTGATAATGGATCCCTACACTAGTGACCTGTGGATGTATTGATATGGATCCCTACACTAGTGTCCTGTGGATGTATTGATATGGATCCCTACACTAGTGTCCTGTGGATGTATTGATATGGATCCCTACACTAGTGTCCTGTGGATGTACTGATATGGATCCCTACACTAGTGTCCTGTGGATGTATTGATATGGATCCCTACACTAGTGACATGTGGATGTATTGATATGGATCCCTACACTAGTGACCTGTGGATGTATTGATATGGACCCCTACACTAGTGTCCTGTGGATGTATTGATATGGACCCCTACACTAGTGACCTGTGGATGTATTGATATGGATCCCTACACTAGTGACCTGTGGATGTATTGATATGGATCCCTACACTAGTGTCCTGTGGATGTATTGATATGGATCCCTACACTAGTGACATGTGGATGTATTGATATGGATCCCTACACTAGTGTCCTGTGGATGTATTGATATGGCTCCCTACACTAGTGACCTGTAGATATATTGATATGGATCCCTACACTAGTGACCTGTGGATGTATTGATATGGATCCCTACACTAGTGTCCTGTGGATGTATTGATATGGATCCCTACACTAGTGTCTTGTGGATGTATTGATATGGATCCCTACACTAGTGTCTTGTGGATGTATTGATATGGATACCTACACTAGTGTCCTGTGGATGTACTGATATGGATCCCTACACTAGTGTCCTGTGGATATATTGATACGTGATCCCTACACTAGAGACCTGTGGATGTATTGATATGGATCCTTACACTAGTGACCTGTGGATGTATTGATATGGATCCCTACACTAGTGTCCTGTGGATGTACTGATATGGATCCCTACACTAGTGTCCTGTGGATATATTGATATGGATCCCTACACTAGTGTCCTGTGGATGTATTGATATGGATCCCTACACTAGTGTCCTGTGGATGTATTGATATGGATCCCTACACTAGTGACCTGTGGATGTATTGATATGGATCCCTACACTAGTGTCCTGTAGATGTATTGATATGGATCCCTACACTAGTGTCCTGTGGATGTATTGATATGGATCCCTACACTAGTGACCTGTGGATGTATTGATATGGATCCCTACACTAGTAACCTGTGGATGTATTGATATGGATCCCTACACTAGTGACTGTGGATGTATTGATATGGATCCCTACACTAGTGTCCTGTGGATGTATTGATATGGATCCCTACACTAGTGACATGTGGATGTATTGATATGGATCCCTACACTAGTGACCTGTGGATGTAATGATATGGATCCCTACACTAGTGTCCTGTGGATGTATTGATACGTGATCTCTACACTAGTGACCTGTGGATGTATTGATATGGATCCCTACACTAGTGACATGTGGATGTATTGATATGGATCCCTACACTAGTGACCTGTGGATGTATTGATATGGATCCCTACACTAGTGACCTGTGGATGTATTGATATGGATCCCTACACTAGTGTCCTGTGGATGTATTGATATGGATCCCTACACTAGTGACCTGTGGATGTATTGATATGGACCCCTACACTAGTGTCCTGTGGATGTATTGATATGGATTACTACACTAGTGACCTGTGGATGTATTGATATGGATCCCTACACCAGTGACCTGTGGATATATTGATATGTGATCCCTACACCAGTGACCTGTGGATATATTGATATGGATCCCTACACTAGTGTCCTGTGGATGTATTGATATGGATCCCTACACTAGTGTCCTGTGGATGTATTGATATGGATCCCTACACTAGTGACCTGTGGATGTATTGATACGTGATCCCTACACTAGTGTCCTGTGGATGTATTGATATGGATCACTACACTAGTGTCCTGTGGATATATTGATATGGATCCCTACACTAGTGTCCTGTAGATGTATTGATATGGATCCCTACACTAGTGTCCTGTGGATGTATTGATATGGATCCCTACACTAGTGACCTGTGTATGTATTGATATGGATCCCTACACTAGTGACATGTGGATGTATTGATATGGACCCCTACACTAGTGACCTGTGGATGTATTGATATGGATCCCTACACTAGTGTCCTGTGGATATAATGATATGGATCCCTACACTAGTGACCTGTGGATGTATTGATATGGATCCCTACACTAGTGTCCTGTGGATGTATTGATATGGATCCCTACACTAGTGTCCTGTGGATGTATTGATATGGACCCCTACACTAGTGTCCTGTGGATGTATTGATATGGATCCCTACACTAGTGTGCTGTGGATGTATTGATATGGATCCCTACACTAGTGTCCTGTGGATGTATTGATATGGATCCCTACACTAGTGACCTGTGGATGTATTGATATGGATCCCTACACTAGTAACCTGTGGATGTATTGATATGGATCCCTACACTAGTGACCTGTGGATGTATTGATATGGATCCCTACACTAGTAACCTGTGGATGTATTGATATGGATCCCTACACTAGTGACCTGTGGATGTATTGATATGGATCCCTACACTAGTGTCCTGTGGATGTATTGATATGGATCCCTACACTAGTGTCCTGTGGATGTATTGATATGGATCCCTACACTAGTGTCCTGTGGATGTATTGATATGGATCCCTACACTAGTGTCCTGTGGATGTATTGATATGGATCCCTACACTAGTGACCTGTGGATGTATTGATATGGATCCCTACACTAGTGTCCTGTGGATTTATTGATATGGATCCCTACACTAGTGTCCTGTGGATGTATTGATATGGATCCCTACACTAGTGACCTGTGGATGTATTGATATGGATCCCTACACTAGTGACCTGTGGATGTATTGATATGGATCCCTACACTAGTGACCTGTGGATGTATTGATATGGATCCCTACACTAGTGACCTGTGGATGTATTGATATGGATCCCTACACTAGTGTCCTGTGGATGTATTGATATGGATCCCTACACTAGTGTCCTGTGGATGTATTGATATGGATCCCTACACTAGTGACCCATGGATGTACTGATATGGATCCCTACACTAGTGTCCTGTGGATGTACTGATATGGATCCCTACACTAGTGACCTGTGGATGTATTGATATGGATCCCTACACTAGTGACCTGTGGATATATTGATATGGATCCCTACACTAGTGACCTGTGGATGTATTGATATGGATCCCTACACTAGTGTCCTGTGGATATATTGATATGGATCCCTACACTAGTGACCTGTGGATGTATTGATATGGATCCCTACACTAGTGTCCTGTGGATATATTGATATGGATCCCTACACTAGTGACCTGTGGATATATTGATATGGATCCCTACACTAGTGACCTGTGGATGTATTGATATGGATCCCTACACTAGTGTCCTGTGGATGTATTGATATGGATCCCTACACTAGTGACTGTGGATGTATTGATATGGATCCCTACACTAGTGTCCTGTGGATATATTGATATGGATCCCTACACTAGTGTCCTGTGGATGTATTGATATGGACCCCTACACTAGTGTCCTGTGGATGTATTGATATGGACCCCTACACTAGTGTCTTGTGGATGTATTGATATGGATCCCTACACTAGTGTCCTGTGGATGTATTGATTTGGATCCCTACACTAGTGACCTGTGGATGTATTGATTTGGATCCCTACACTAGTGACCTGTGGATGTATTGATACGTGATCCCTACACTAGTGACCCATGGATGTACTGATATGGATCCCTACACTAGTGTCCTGTGGATATATTGATATGGATCCCTGCACTAGTGACCTGTGGATGTATTGATATGGATCCCTACACTAGTGTCCTGTGGATGTATTGCTATGGATCCCTACACTAGTGTCCTGTGGATGTATTCATACGTGATCCCTACACTAGTGACTGTGGATGTATTGATATGGATCCCTACACCAGTGACCTGTGGATGTATTGATATGGATCCCTACACTAGTGACCCGTGGATGTATTGATATGGATCCCTACACTAGTGTCCTGTGGATGTATTGATATGGATCCCTACACTAGTGTCCTGTGGATGTATTGATATGGATCCCTACACTAGTGTCCTGTGGATGTATTGATATGGATCCCTACACTAGTGTCCTGTGGATGTATTGATATGGATCCCTACACTAGTGACCTGTGGATGTATTGATATGGATCCCTACACTAGTGTCCTGTGGATATATTGATATGGATCCCTACACTAGTGATCTGTGGATATATTGATATGGATCCCTACACTAGTGTCCTGTGGATGTATTGATATGGATCCCTACACTAGTGACATGTGGATGTATTGATATGGATCCCTACACTAGTGTCCTGTGGATGTATTGATATGGATCCCTACACTAGTGTCCTGTGGATATATTGATATGGATCCCTACACTAGTGACCTGTGGATGTATTGATATGGATCCCTACACTAGTGTCCTGTGGATGTATTGATATGGATCCCTACACTAGTGACATGTGGATGTATTGATATGGACCCCTACACTAGTGACCTGTGGATGTATTGATATGGACCCCTACACTAGTGACATGTGGCTGTATTGATATGGATCCCTACACTAGTGACCTGTGGATGTATTGATATGGATCCCTACACTAGTGTCCTGTGGATGTATTGATATGGATCCCTACACTAGTGATCTGTGGATGTATTGATATGGATCCCTACACTAGTGATCTGTGGATGTATTGATATGGATCCCTACACTAGTGTCCTGTGGATGTATTGATATGGATCCCTACACTAGTGTCCTGTGGATATAATGATATGGATCCCTACACTAGTGACCTGTGGATGTATTGATATGGATCCCTACACTAGTGACCTGTGGATGTATTGATATGGATCCCTACACTAGTGTCCTGTGGATGTATTGATATGGACACCTATACTAGTAACCTGTGGATGTATTGATATGGACCCCTATACTAGTAACCTGTGGATGTATTGATATGGACCCCTATACTAGTAACCTGTGGATGTATTGATATGGATTCCTACACTAGTGACCTGTGGATGTATTGATATGGATCCCTACACTAGTAACCTGTGGATGTATTGATATGGATTCCTACACTAGTGTCCTGTGGATGTATTGATATGGACCCCTATACTAGTAACCTGTGGATATTGATATGGACCCCTATACTAGTAACCTGTGGATGTATTGATATGGACCCCTATACTAGTAACCTGTGGATGTATTGATATGGATTCCTACACTAGTAACCTGTGGATGTATTGATATGGACCCCTATACTAGTAACCTGTGGATGTATTGATATGGATTCCTACACTAGTGTCCTGTGGATGTATTGATATGGATCCCTACACTAGTGTCCTGTGGATATATTGATATGGATCCCTACACTAGTGATCTGTGGATATATTGATATGGATCCCTACACTAGTGTCCTGTGGATGTATTGATATGGACCCCTACACTAGTGTCCTGTGGATGTATTGATATGGATCCCTACACTAGTGTCCTGTGGATGTATTGATATGGATTCCTACACTAGTGTCCTGTGGATGTATTGATATGGATCCCTACACTAGTGACCTGTGGATGTATTGATATGGATCCCTACACTAGTGTCCTGTGGATGTATTGATATGGATCCCCACACTAGTGACCTGTGGATGTATTGATATGGATCCCTACACTAGTGTCCTGTGGATGTATTGATATGGACCCCTACATTAGTGACCCGTGGATGTATTGATATGGATCCCTACACTAGTGATCTGTGGATGTATTGATATGGATCCCTACACTAGTGATCTGTGGATGTATTGATATGGATCCCTATACTAGTGACCTGTGGATGTATTGATATGGATCCCTACACTAGTGTCCTGTGGATGTATTGATATGGATCCCTACACTAGTGACCTGTGTATGTATTGATATGGATCCCTACACTAGTGTCCTGTGGATGTATTGATATGGACCCCTATACTAGTGACCTGTGGATGTATTGATATGGACCCCTATACTAGTAACCTGTGGATATATTGATATGGATTCCTACACTAGTGTCCTGTGGATGTATTGATATGGACCCCTATACTAGTAACCTGTGGATATATTGATATGGATTCCTACACTAGTGACTGTGGATGTATTATTTGGACCCCTACACTAGTAACCTGTGGATATATTGATATGGATTCCTACACTAGTGTCCTGTGGATGTATTGATATGGACCCCTATACTAGTGACCCGTGGATGTATTGATATGGATCCCTACACTAGTGTCCTGTGGATATATTGATATGGATCACTACACTAGTAACCTGTGGATATATTGATATGGATCCCTACACTAGTGACTGTGGATGTATTGATATGGATCCCTACACTAGTGTCCTGTGGATGTATTGATATGGATCCCTACACTAGTGACCCGTGGATGTATTGATATGGATCCCTACACTAGTGTCCTGTGGATGTATTGATATGGATCCCTATACTAGTGACCTGTGGATGTATTGATTTGGATCCCTACACTAGTGACCTGTGGATATATTGATATGGATCACTACACTAGTAACCTGTGGATATATTGATATGGATCCCTACACTAGTGTCCTGTGGATGTATTGATATGGATCCCTACACTAGTGTCCTGTGGATGTATTGATATGGACCCCTACACTAGTGACCTGTGGATATATTGATATGGATCCCTACACTAGTGTCCTGTGGATGTATTGATATGGATCCCTATACTAATGACCTGTGGGTGTATTGATATGGATCCCTACACTAGTGTCCTGTGGATATATTGATACGGATCCCTACACTAGTGTCCTGTGGATATATTGATATGGACCCTACACTAGTGACCTGTGGATGTACTGATATGGATCCCTACACTAGTGACCTGTGGATGTATTGATATGGATCCCTACACTAGTGTCCTGTGGATATATTGATACGGATCCCTACACTAGTGTCCTGTGGATATATTGATATGGACCCCTACACTAGTGACCTGTGGATG
The DNA here is from genome assembly GCA_037306005.1 of Rhinophrynus dorsalis. Taxonomy (NCBI): domain Eukaryota; kingdom Metazoa; phylum Chordata; class Amphibia; order Anura; family Rhinophrynidae; genus Rhinophrynus; species Rhinophrynus dorsalis. Next base: position 71,416 of record JBBDGT010000252.1, on the reverse strand, counting down.
TATTGATATGGACCCCTATACTAGTGACCTGTGGATGTATTGATATGGATCCCTATACTAGTGACCTATGGATGTATTGATATGGATCCCTACACTAGTGTCCTGTAGATGTATTGATATGGATCCCTACACTAGTGTCCTGTGGATGTATTGATATGGATCACTACACTAGTAACCTGTGGATATATTGATATGGATCCCTACACTAGTGTCCTGTGGATGTATTGATATGGATCCCTACACTAGTGTCCTGTGGATGTATTGATATGGATCCCTACACTAGTGACCTGTGGATGTATTGATATGGATCCCTACACTAGTGTCCTGTGGATGTATTGATATGGATCCCTACACTAGTGTCCTGTGGATATATTGATATGGATCCCTACACTAGTGTCCTGTGGATATATTGATATGGATCCCTACACCAGTGACCTGTGGATGTATTGATATGGATCCCTACACTAGTGTCCTGTGGATGTATTGATATGGATCCCTACACTAGTGTCCTGTGGATGTATTGATATGGGATTCCCTACACTAGTGACCTGTGGATGCATTGATATGGACCCCTACACTAGTGACCTGTGGATGTATTGATATGGATCCCTACACTAGTGTCCTGTGGATGTATTGATATGGATCCCTACACTAGTGTCCTGTGGATGTATTGATATGGATCCCTACACTAGTGACCTGTGGATGTATTGATATGGATCCCTACACTAGTGTCCTGTGGATGTATTGATATGGATCCCTACACTAGTGTCCTGTGGATATATTGATATGGATCCCTACACTAGTGTCCTGTGGATATATTGATATGGATCCCTACACCAGTGACCTGTGGATGTATTGATATGGATCCCTACACTAGTGTCCTGTGGATGTATTGATATGGATCCCTACACTAGTGTCCTGTGGATGTATTGATATGGGATCCCTACACTAGTGACCTGTGGATGCATTGATATGGACCCCTACACTAGTGACCTGTGGATGCATTGATATGGACCCCTGCACTAGTGTCCTGTGGATGTATTGATATGGATCCCTACACTAGTGTCCTGTGGATATATTGATATGGATCCCTACACTAGTGTCCTGTGGATATATTGATATGGATCCCTACACCAGTGACCTGTGGATGTATTGATATGGATCCCTACACTAGTGTCCTGTGGATGTATTGATATGGATCCCTACACTAGTGTCCTGTGGATGTATTGATATGGGATCCCTACACTAGTGACCTGTGGATGCATTGATATGGACCCCTACACTAGTGACCTGTGGATGTATTGATATGGATCCCTACACACATATGGGCTTGCTGGTCCTAGCTTAACAAGACCCTATCCGGGGGTGCGGGCTGAATACTACTAATTAAAAAAGTTTATTTATTGTATGGATAGGTTATGGGGAGATGTGCTGTGAGTTTTTTTTGGTCTTCTGTCCGCACGTCTCCTTCACTCATTCAAGCAGTCTTCTCACCTATCCAATTTCATTATTTATATATAGCACAATTATCTTTGCACAATTAGTATCACAGTATCTTTATTTCTGTTTTTCACACTTTGCCTTTAAGAGCAGGCCTTAAGCCTTCTCTAGCTTGCATGCTCCTTGTTTGGTATCAGCTATTCCTCACATGACCTGTGGGGGCTGATATAAAGGTGTCATCTATGGAGTGAGTTGTTGGATCCACAGCCCTCTCATATTCTCACTATGTAGATCTATTGGGGTCTTTTTTGTATCAGGTAAGTGCACTATGTCTATCTTTTTATTATAATGTTTGTCTTCTGTTTTCAGTTGCACCACACTGGGACCCAAAAGCAACAGAAAGAGCACATGTAAAGGGTCCCTTGCTCTGCAGCGCGTTCATAATAACATCTCTTCAGGAAACTTAAAGTTTTATTTTAATTGTAATTTTTAGATAGTGCATTACAGACGTATAGAGTAGGACTTGCCGTACAGTGTGAAACCTTGGTGGGGTGGCAAGCTTACCCACAACTTGGCCAATTTGTGAAAAGTAATATCTCACTTATATTATATATGCCAAATACAGGGCACACATTTATTCTTAACATAGAGGAGCGCTGGTTTGTCTTGATGTCTGTTTGTTTGTACTTTGGGTTTTGGCCTGAAGTTTGGGGGTCTGGAGAACCCCTTCATTCCTAGCTGCTATCTATGTATTCACTATATATTCACATTAAAAATGTATGGATAGGTTATGGTGAGTTGGCGCTGTGAGTTTTCTTTTGTTTTATATTATAATAATTGTGTTTGCTGGGTACTAGATTAACTAGACCAGTCCAGGGGTGGGGGTGAGTACTAGTAATCCATGTTATAATATGGGATTGCTGGGTACTAGATTAACTAGACCAGTCCAGGGGTGGGGGGTGAGTACTAGTAATCCATGTTATAATATGGGATTGCTGGGTACTAGATTAACTAGACCAGTCCCAGGGGTGGGGGTGAGTACTAGTAATCCATGTTATAATCTGGGATTGCTGGGTACTAGATTAACTAGACCAGTCCCAGGGGTGGGGGTGAGTACTAGTAATCCATGTTATAATCTGGGATTGCTGGGTACTAGATTAACTAGACCAGTCCCAGGGGTGGGGGGGGGGGTGAATACTAGTAATCCATGTTATAATATGGGATTGCTGGGTACTAGATTAACTAGACCAGTCCCAGGGGTGGGGGTGAATACTAGTAATCCATGTTATAATATGGGATTGCTGGGTACTAGATTAACTAGACCAGTCCCAGGGGTGGGGGTGAGTACTAGTAATCCATGTTATAATATGGGATTGCTGGGTACTAGATTAACTAGACCAGTCCCAGGGGTGGGGGAGAGTACTAGTAATCCATGTTATAATCTGGGATTGCTGGGTACTAGATTAACTAGACCAGTCCCAGGGGTGGGGGGGGGGGTGAATACTAGTAATCCATGTTATAATATGGGATTGCTGGGTACTAGATTAACTAGACCAGTCCCGGGGGGGGGGGGTGAGTACTAGTAATCCATGTTATAATATGGGATTGCTGGGTACTAGACTAACTAGACCAGTCCCAGGGGTGGGGGGGGGGGGTGAATACTAGTAATCCATGTTATAATATGGGATTGCTGGGTACTAGATTAACTAGACCAGTCCCAGGGGTGGGGGGGTGAGTACTAGTAATCCATGTTATAATATGGGATTGCTGGGTACTAGCTTAACTAGACCAGTCCCATGGGTGGGGGTGAATACTATTAATCCATGTTATAATATGGGATTGCTGGGTACTAGATTAACTAGACCAGTCCCAGGGGTGGGGGTGAATACTATTAATCCATGTTATAATCTGGGATTGCTGGGTACTAGATTAACTAGACCAGTCCCAGGGGTGGGGGTGAATACTAGTAATCCATGTTATAATATGGGATTGCTGGGTACTAGATTAACTAGACCAGTCCCAGGGGTGGGGGTGAGTACTAGTAATCCATGTTATAATATGGGATTGCTGGGTACTAGATTAACTAGACCAGTCCCAGGGGTGGGAGGGGTGAATACTAGTAATCCATGTTATAATATGGGATTGCTGGGTACTAGATTAACTAGACCAGTCCCAGGGGTGGGGGTGAGTACTAGTAATCCATGTTATAATATGGGATTGCTGGGTACTAGATTAACGAGACCAGTCCCAGGGGTGGGGGTGAGTACTAGTAATCCATGTTATAATATGGGATTGCTGGGTACTAGATTAACTAGACCAGTCCCAGGGGTGGGGGGGTGAGTACTAGTAATCCATGTTATAATATGGGATTGCTGGGTACTAGATTAACTAGACCAGTCCCAGGGGTGGGGGGTGAGTACTAGTAATCCATGTTATAATATGGGATTGCTGGGTACTAGATTAACGAGACCAGTCCCAGGGGTGGGGGTGAGTACTAGTAATCCATGTTATAATATGGGATTGCTGGGTACTAGATTAACTAGACCAGTCCCAGGCGTGGGGGTGAATACTAGTAATCCATGTTATAATATGGGATTGCTGGGTACTAGATTAACTAGACCAGTCCCAGGGGTGGGGGGTGAGTACTAGTAATCCATGTTATAATATGGGATTGCTGGGTACTAGATTAACTAGGCCAGTCCCAGGGGTGGGGGTGAGTGCTAGTAATCCATGTTATAATATGGGATTGCTGGGTACTAGATTAACTAGACCAGTCCCAGGGGTGGGGGGTGAGTACTAGTAATCCATGTTATAATATGGGATTGCTGGGTACTAGATTAACTAGACCAGTCCCAGGGGTGGGGGGTGAGTACTAGTAATCCATGTTATAATATGGGATTGCTGGGTACTAGATTAACTAGACCAGTCCCAGGCGTGGGGGTGAATACTAGTAATCCATGTTATAATATGGGATTGCTGGGTACTAGATTAACTAGACCAGTCCCAGGGGTGGGGGGTGAGTACTAGTAATCCATGTTATAATATGGGATTGCTGGGTACTAGATTAACTAGACCAGTCCCAGGGGTGGGGGTGAGTAGTAGTAATCCATGTTATAATATGGGATTGCTGGGTACTAGATTAACTAGACCAGTCCCAGGGGTGGGGGTGAGTAGTGGTAATCCATGTTATAATAAATAGGCCTGTAGTGATGCGGGGGGCCCACTCGGAAGCCTTTCCAGACCTCACACCTTCCCTCTGTATTTACTGTTCATGTTTTGAATGGATCAAATTGGTCCTTTGCGCCATACCTGCTGTTTAACCCCTTGAGTGCCAGACAGGGAAGTGCAATGTATTGCATTGGCACTGAAAGGGTTAAGCCAGCTCTGTTTCTCTTGGCAATTTTTGCTACATTTACTGCTCTTAGTTCATTCACTTTCTTCTTTGCTAAACCCGTATTACCTGAGAGGACGTGTGGGTGACGCAGTGTTTTGTACTGACCTGTAATTACATTCTCAGGGCTGACTGCAGGCTCGGACTGCGACAAAAAATAGGCCCGGGCATTTAAGGCTGAGCAGCCCATTTTTATTTTTTTGAGCAGACCAAGGGGGGGGGGGGGGTGGCGGCGGGCGTTCATATTTTTTTTTTTTTTTTTTTTTTAAGCGCCTGGACCGGCCCACTGGTAAATGTCCTGCATGCCCGATGGCCAGTCTGGGCCTGACTGACTGCCATCTTGGGGAATCAGGCCTCCTCCTCGCTCACAGTCTGCGTGCGGCATAGATACAAAAAGTGCCTGAAGAAGAGCCAGTATGTGGGACAAAACATGTTGGAGATTCATTCTGTTATATGGACTATTGATACCTTAATTGTAAGGATTTTAAGTACAGTCACGGAGACCACATTGTGTGTGTGTATGTGTGTGTGTATATGTATATGTATATGTGTATATATATATATATATATATAAATAAATAAGGTGTATATATTAGGGTGACCAGACGTCCCCGGTTTCTGGGGACAGTCCCCGGATTGAGGGCACCGTCCCCGGATAGAATGCGTCCCCGGAATGTCCCCGGAATCAGCTGGGAACCTGCCATGCTATTAATGCCTGCTGAACCTGGACTGGCATCGCGGGAGGCTTAATGAGGACCCCTGGTTCTGTATTAGCGCATAAGCCTGACGCGTCAGAAGAAGGTGTGACCTGTCACCTCCTGAGTGATCACTGAGCAGGCCAATGACTGCGGCTTTCTCTCCAGCAACTTCAGAGGAGAGAACAGGAGGACGAGTGACGACAGCTTGATCACTGACATTGCTGCGTGCGCTGCGTTGTAGGGCAGGAGAAGCAGTAGAGGCAAAGCGGAGCAGAGAACCTGCGCACCTCTCCTGTCCTGTCCTGTCCAGCCAGTGGGGACAAGAGGAGGGAAAAAGAGGCATGGGGGGGCAAGTGGAGGTAAAAGGCGCATGGGGAGAAGAGGGGTAAAAAAGAGGCATGAGAGGACAAGAGGAGGGAAAAAGAGGGCATGAGAGGACAAGAGGAGTGAAAAAGAGGCATGGGGGGACAAGAGGAGGGAAAAAGAGGGCATGAGAGGACAAGAGGAGGGAAAAAGAGGGCATGAGAGGACAAGAGGAGGGAAAAAGAGGGCATGAGAGGACAAGAGGAGGGGAAAAAGAGGGCATGAGAGGACAAGAGGAGGGAAAAAGAGGGCATGAGAGGACAAGAGGAGGGAAAAAGAGGGCATGAGAGGACAAGAGGAGGGAAAAAGAGGCATGGGGGGGCAAGAGGAGTGAAAAAGAGGGCATGAGAGGACAAGAGGAGTGAAAAAGAGGCATGGGGGGGGCAAGAGGAGTGAAAAAGAGGCATGGGGGGACAAGAGGAGGGAAAAAGAGGGCATGAGAGGACAAGAGGAGGGAAAAAGAGGCATGGGGGGGCAAGAGGAGTGAAAGGCATGGGGGGACAAGAGGAGGGAAAAAGAGGCATGGGGGGACAAGAGGAGGGAAAAAGAGGGCATGAGAGGACAAGAGGAGGGAAAAAGAGGGCATGAGAGGACAAGAGGAGGGAAAAAGAGGCATGGGGGGGCAAGAGGAGTGAAAGGCATGGGGGGACAAGAGGAGGGAAAAAGAGGCATGGGGGGACAAGAGGAGGGAAAAAGAGGGCATGAGAGGACAAGAGGAGGGAAAAAGAGGGCATGAGAGGACAAGAGGAGGGAAAAAGAGGCATGGGGGGGCAAGAGGAGTGAAAGGCATGGGGGGACAAGAGGAGGGAAAAAGAGGCATGGGGGGACAAGAGGAGGGAAAAAGAGGGCATGAGAGGACAAGAGGAGGGAAAAAGAGGGCATGAGAGGACAAGAGGAGGGAAAAAGAGGCATGGGGGGGCAAGAGGAGTGAAAGGCATGGGGGGACAAGAGGAGGGAAAAAGAGGCATGGGGGGACAAGAGGAGGGAAAAAGAGGCATGGGGGGGGCAAGAGGAGGGAAAAAGAGGCATGAGAGGACAAGAGGAGTGAAAAAGAGGGCATGGGGGGGCAAGAGGAGGGAAAAAGAGGGCATGGGGGGGCAAGAGGAGGGAAAAAGAGGCATGAGAGGACAAGAGGAGGGAAAAAGAGGCATGGGGGGACAAGAGGAGGGAAAAAGAGGGCATGAGAGGACAAGAGGAGGCATGAGAGGACAAGAGGTGTGAAAAAGAGGCATGGGGGGGCAAGAGGAGGGAAAAAGAGGCATGGGGGGGCAAGAGGAGTGAAAAAGAGGGCATGAGAGGACAAGAGGAGTGAAAAAGAGGCATGGGGGGACAAGAGGAGGGAAAAAGAGGGCATGAGAGGACAAGAGGAGGGAAAAAGAGGGCATGAGAGGACAAGAGGAGGGAAAAAGAGGCATGGGGGGGCAAGAGGAGTGAAAGGCATGGGGGGACAAGAGGAGGGAAAAAGAGGCATGGGGGGACAAGAGGAGGGAAAAAGAGGGCATGAGAGGACAAGAGGAGGGAAAAAGAGGGCATGAGAGGACAAGAGGAGGGAAAAAGAGGCATGGGGGGGCAAGAGGAGTGAAAGGCATGGGGGGACAAGAGGAGGGAAAAAGAGGCATGGGGGGACAAGAGGAGGGAAAAAGAGGGCATGAGAGGACAAGAGGAGGGAAAAAGAGGGCATGAGAGGACAAGAGGAGGGAAAAAGAGGCATGGGGGGGCAAGAGGAGTGAAAGGCATGGGGGGACAAGAGGAGGGAAAAAGAGGCATGGGGGGACAAGAGGAGGGAAAAAGAGGCATGGGGGGGGCAAGAGGAGGGAAAAAGAGGCATGAGAGGACAAGAGGAGTGAAAAAGAGGCATGGGGGGGCAAGAGGAGGGAAAAAGAGGGCATGGGGGGGCAAGAGGAGGGAAAAAGAGGCATGAGAGGACAAGAGGAGGGAAAAAGAGGGCATGGGGGGGCAAGAGGAGGGAAAAAGAGGCATGAGAGGACAAGAGGAGGGAAAAAGAGGCATGGGGGGACAAGAGGAGGGAAAAAGAGGGCATGAGAGGACAAGAGGAGGGAAAAAGAGGCATGAGAGGACAAGAGGTGTGAAAAAGAGGCATGGGGGGGCAAGAGGAGGGAAAAAGAGGGCATGGGGGGACAAGAGGAGTTAAAAAGAGGCATGGGGGGGCAAGAGGAGTTAAAAAGAGGCATGGGGGGGCAAGAGGAGGGAAAAAGAGGCATGGGGGGGCAAGAGGAGGGAAAAAGAGGCATGGGGGGGGCAAGAGGAGGGAAAAAGGCATGGGGGGGCAAGAGGAGGGAAAAAGGCATGGGGGGGCAAGAGGAGGGAAAAAGGCATGGGGGGGCAAGAGGAGGGGAAAAAAAGGCATGAGAGGACAAGAGTGAAAAAGAGGCATGGGGGGGCAAGAGGAGGGAAAAAGGCATGGGGGGGCAAGAGGAGGGAAAAAGGCATGGGGGGGCAAGAGGAGGGAAAAAGGCATGGGGGGGCAAGAGGAGGGAAAAAGGCATGAGAGGACAAGAGGAGGGAAAAAGGCATGAGAGGACAAGAGGAGTGAAAAAGAGGCATGGGGGGGCAAGAGGAGTGAAAAAGAGGCATGGGGGGGCAAGAGGAGGGAAAAAGAGGCATGGGGGGGCAAGAGGAGGGAAAAAGAGGCATGGGGGGGGCAAGAGGAGGGAAAAAGGCATGGGGGGGGCAAGAGGAGGGAAAAAGGCATGGGGGGGCAAGAGGAGGGAAAAAGGCATGGGGGGGCAAGAGGAGGGAAAAAGGCATGGGGGGGCAAGAGGAGGGAAAAAGGCATGGGGGGGCAAGAGGAGGGAAAAAGGCATGGGGGGGCAAGAGGAGGGAAAAAGGCATGGGGGGGCAAGAGGAGGGGAAAAAAAGGCATGAGAGGACAAGAGGAGTGAAAAAGAGGCATGGGGGGGCAAGAGGAGGGAAAAAGGCATGGGGGGGCAAGAGGAGGGAAAAAGGCATGGGGGGGCAAGAGGAGGGAAAAAGAGGCATGGGGGGGCAAGAGGAGTGAAAGAGGCATGGGGGGGCAAGAGGAGTGAAAAAGGCATGGGGGGGCAAGCGGAGGGAAAAAGGCATGGGGGGGCAAGCGGAGGGAAAAAGGCATGAGAGGACAAGAGGAGGGAAAAAGAGGCATGGGGGGGCAAGAGGAGGGAAAAAGGCATGACAAGAGGAGTGGAAAGAGGGCATGGGGGGCAAGAGAAGTGGAAAGAGGCATGTGTAACGGGCCTTAGGCCGTTACTAAGAACTCGTACATGAACTGGTCACCCTGTCCCCTTGGGCTAAAGTATAGGACTATGGACTATCGAACAACTTCGTATGTTAGATGTGCGAGGGGGATACACGAACACCGAAGCCGGTGATTCCCCGGTTCCTTTGTTCGAGGTATCCACGCCATCTCGAACGCGGGAAACCGGAGGCAGTGAGTCGACGCCGGATTGGCCGACGTACGACTCACTGCGCACACTGATTGGCCAGGGTTGAAGCCGCATATTCAAACTAGTGTGTACGTGCTTCAACCCCTGGCCCAGTCCTCAGATGTGTATCCCCCTCATCAAACCTTTTGTCTCTGCCTTAACCTAATTACCCTGTCTGTACTGCAGAGGTTGAGCAATATGCTAACTAGGACAAATGCCATTGGCCTCTTTTCTCTGCGTACCATTGGCCCTTCTGCTCCATCGGCCATTGGTCCCTTTTGTCACCAGTGTCCCCTGTATACTGTGTTCGATTGGTCCCTAGCCCCAAGCCCTTATTTTAATACCTAGCCCCTCCTGTCCCATTGTGACCCTGTGGTAAAGTGTATAAAAACATGTGTTGAGTTCAATAAAGTGTGTTCGTGTGGCTACAGAAAGTCCCCTGTGTCGGTGTGTTCGGATGGTCTAAAGGATCCACTCTGATCCCCATCCTCCGAGGCGTCTTAGAGCTAATTCACGTTCCTGCGAACCCGTCCCAGACTGCGATTCCCGGTCCTCCTGAACCTCCCCGTCTCGATACTCGACGGGACCCGGTGTCCGAACCGGTGTTGGCATTTGACGGGTTCGAGAGTGCCGCGAAAGTTTTCGCTCCAACCGGGTTGTTCGAGCCAAGCTAGCCGCCTTCGAGAGCAGGGAATCCGGTAGCGACGGCCCAGGGTTTCCCGGATACCTGGGTTACCGTTATACTGGTGGCAGACGACGGGATCGTTCGAACCAACTGAAACCAGCATCCAGGGGGAGATACAGCCGCTGGCTTGACCCCGGTTTCAGCAACAAATTTCCTGCTCTCTAGAAACCCGAAATCTAGCTCGGAAGCACGGCTACCAGAGAAATGGCGGATTTGTACAAACATGCCCCGTTGGCTACACTACAGAACTTGGTGGCCCAACGTGGGCATAGCATCACGGGGCTGAGGAAGCAGGAGTTGGTGCAAATTTTATTGGATATGGACGCAGAGACTGCGGAGTTGGCTCGGCAAACGGACTTGCCCTTGGAGGACCACTCCACTCATTGTCGGAGCTCTCCGGAACCCCCGGGGGGACACGCCGGGGTGCGGACTACCGGGCGCCTCGTACGGCCATCGAAGACGGGGTCGCACGGAGGAGTTTCGAAGGAGATGATCCAGTGGCCCGGATAGTCGCACAGCGGTTACCACTGTATGGACCTAATCCATCGATCGAGCTGATCGACCGCGTCATGGCGCAGGCTAGGAAAGACTGGGCTACGAGTATCCGAGAGGCAGCTCCGACACCAGACGGGTGCCCCAAAGCGGTCAAGGTGGGGTTGCCCGTAACGCATCAGACTTTCCCGACCTTCGACGACGCAAAGGGAGACATCGACTGTTTCCTGAGGAACTTTGAGCGGATGTGTCGACTGCTGCAGGTCGACCAATCTCAGTGGACTGCCATCTTAGCCGGGAAGCTTACCGGTCGGGCTATGGACGCGTATCGAGCCGTGCCTGATCAGGACATCTTGGATTATGACAGAGTGAAAGCTCGACTGCTGGCTCGGTATGCGATTACCCCGGACATGTATCGTCGGCAGTTTAGGGAATTACAAAAGAAACCCCAAGACTCTTACGTGGAGTGGGCTCAGGGGTTCGAAAGGGCAGCTCGCAATTGGATGCAGGGCTGTGGGGCGCAAACTCTGGAAGCTTTTCTTCAACTGGTCCTGATGGAACATTTCTTTTTAAACATAGTCGAACCTGTTCGAGACCGTGAGCCCAGCACGGTGGATCAAGCAGCCCAGCTGGCGGACCAGTACGAGGACACAAGGAAAATGGGGTCCAGGGCTCAGCGACCCCTAGGTGGAGGGGGTAATCGGGGCCCGCAAAGCTTCTATCCCCCACGGCCCGCCAGGGCACCTTCCCCTCCCAGGAGAGTTCCTCAGTCCGGTCCCCAGTGCTACAGTTGCAACCAGCGGGGGCATCTCCAGTACAACTGCCCAGTGAATCGGGGGGGCTCTGGCAAGCCCCAGTACCAAAGAGGGCCCCCCGCCAGGTATTCAGCCCCTGTGAGAGCAGTGCCAGCCAACCCCTTCTCCCGGCCAACCCCTAAACCTACGCTTTGCATCTCCAGGGCAGGGGCCTGGAACCCCAGTAAGGGAGTTGTGGCCCCGGAATGGCCGGCTCCCATGGAAATCCCATGTTCCCCTAAGGATTACTGTGAATGGGGCACATACCAGGAGGTGGCCATGGCACAAGGGGATAGTACAGACAATCGCCGGCAGCACCTACAGCCAGTCCTTGTTAACGGTATGCCAGCCACAGGAATGCGGGACTCAGGAGCCACTATCACCCTGGTTCAACCCTCCTGCGTGTCCCCTTGCTGCCGGACCGAGCAAGTGGTGGAAGTGCGGGTAGCGGGAGGGAAAGTGTACCAGTTACCTATGGCCAAGGTTCAGCTGAACTGGGGGGCGGGGCCTGAGGAGCGCCTTGTTGGGGTTATGCCGTATTTGCCTGCCGACATTCTTCTGGGAAATGACTTGGGGAATCTACAGAGTCGCTTCGGTTCTCTGGATACCGTCGAGGACTGCCACGCCATCACCAGAGCCGCCGCGCAACGTCAGAGGGTAAGCACACCAGTCCCTGACCCTATTGGCCCTTCAGAGCCTCCTATAGCTTGGTTACCTCCCCTAGAGTTCCGTAAGGCTGTGTTAGAGGATACCACCCTGGCAGGGTACAGGGGTAGAGCTGAGACAGGGGAAGTAGGAAAAGGGGGGGAACGCTTCCTCTGGGAAGATGGGCTGCTATATAGGAGCACTCAGACGCGCTGTCAGGGAGACACTCGGGTTACACGCACGCAGCTTTTAGTGCCATTACAGCATAGAGATGCCCTTTTGTCCTTAGCCCATGAGGTGCCATTGTCAGGTCACCTGGGAATCCGCCGCACTGAGCAGCGGCTAACCAGGGCCTTCTTTTGGCCTAACTTGTCAAGGGATGTGCGACGCTTTTGCCGGACCTGTGACATCTGTCAGAGGGTCGGACAAAGGGGAGACCATCCCCCAGCTCCCCTGCAACCCCTACCCCTTATAGGGGAACCCTTTCAGCGGGTAGGGATAGACATTATAGGACCTTTGGCTAGGCCCAGTCGCACTGGGAAGAAGTTTATTCTTACCATTGTGGACTTCGCCACACGCTATCCCGAGGCGGTCGCACTTTCCACCATCACGGCAGAAAGTGTAGCCGACGCCCTCATCAAAGTATTTTCCAGGGTTGGATTTCCTGCTGAGGTCCTATCAGATCAGGGAACCCAGTTTACCTCCGAGGTCTTGCATCAAGTGTGGAACCTCTGCGGGGTGAAACCCATCCACACTACCACCTATCACCCTCAGACGAATGGCTTATGCGAAAGATTTAACGGCACCCTAAAGCAAATGCTGCGGGCTTTCACTGAGTCAGAAAGGGACTGGGAGCGCTATTTGCCCCACCTGTTATTTGCCTACCGGGAGGTGCCTCAGGAGTCCACCGGATTCTCCCCCTTTGAGCTGTTGTTTGGGCGGAGAGTCCGGGGACCCCTGAATATCCTCCGGGAATATTGGGAGGGCAAATGCGACTCCGAGGAAACCCCAGCAGTCACTTATGTGGTTGAACTCCGGGAAAAGCTAGCCACCCTTATGGGACTAGCTCACCGGCACCTTCAACGCGCCCAGCAGAAACAGAAGCAGGGCTATGATAAGCTCACTAGGCACAGGGTTTTTCAGATAGGACAGCAGGTGCTTGCGCTCCGTCCCGTCCGGCAGAACAAGCTGCAGACAGCCTGGGAGGGTCCCTACCAGGTAGTTGATAGGCAGGCGGAGACTACCTATGTCATCGCAAAAGGGGCTAGGCGACAGAGTCAGAGGACCTGCCATGTGAATGCTCTCAAGGCATACCATGACAGGAGTGAAGCAGTAATGGCCATTTGCACCCCGGAAAGTAGCGATCCGGAGGATCAGGACATTCCTGATCTACTGGCCAGCACCAGGCCCACAGACGGCGAAAACATCCTGCCCTAGGACCGCAGTTAGATGCGACCCAGCAGCAGCAGATTAGGGACATGCTTAGGAAGTGGCCTCACCTGTTTTCTGCTAAACCAGGTCTCACCTCCCTAGCCCAGCATCAGGTCCTTACCACAGGGACAGAGGCCTTACGCCAACCCGCATATAGGGTCCCTGAGGCAGTGAGGAAAGGAATGTGGCAGGAGATACAGGAAATGTTGGACTTGGGGGTCATTGAACCATCCGCTAGCCCTTGGGCTTCTCCGGTAGTCTTGGTGCCCAAAAAAGATGGGTCCACCCGATTCTGCGTAGATTACCGGAGGCTCAACGACCGGACGGTCACGGATGCCTATCCCATGCCACGGGTGGACGAGCTGCTGGACAGGCTTGCTGGGGCTAGCATTGTCTCAACCCTTGATCTCAGTAGAGGGTACTGGCAGATCCCACTTGACCCTGATGCGGTAGCCAAATCAGCATTCATCACCTCTTATGGCCTCTACCAGTTTAAGGTGATGCCGTTTGGGATGAAGAACGCGCCGGCTACCTTTCAGCGGTTAGTGGACAATCTGCTAGCGGGAGCACAGGAGTTTGCTTGTGCCTACTTAGATGACATTGCTATCTGTAGCAACACCTGGGAAGAGCACTTGCTCCACCTAGAGGCCATCTTGGGCAGAATCATGCGGGCAGGCCTCACTCTCAAACCAGAGAAGTGCCAGATAGGGATGGGAGAGGTGCAATACCTGGGTCATTGTGTAGGAGGGGGACAACAGCGGCCTGAACCTGCCAAAATTGCCGCTATTCTAAACTGGCCCACTCCCCGCACCAAGAGGCAGGTCATGGCATTCCTGGGTACTGCAGGGTATTATAGGAAATTTGTTCCCCAATACAGCACTCTGGCCAAACCCCTGACTGACTTGACTGGGAAAAACCTACCCCGCAATGTGGAGTGGTCTGTGGCCTGTGAACAGGCGTTTCAAGCGCTCAAGGAGGCGCTGGGGAAGGGCCCTGTGCTAGCCGCCCCTGATTTTAACAAATCTTTTCTGGTTCACACAGACGCCTCCGATTGCGGACTAGGGGCAGTTCTCAGCCAAGTCAATGCCGACGGAGAGGAGCACCCCGTTGTATACCTAAGCAGAAAACTGTTACCCAGGGAGGCGGCCTACGCAGCTGTGGAAAAAGAATGCCTGGCCCTGGTCTGGGCGCTCAAGAAGTTGCAACCTTATTTGTTTGGAGGGAGTTCACCGTGTTAACGGACCATAACCCTTTGGTTTGGCTGAACCGGGTCTCAGGGGATAATGGACGGCTACTGAGATGGAGCCTGGCGCTGCAGACTTTTAATTTTACCATCAAATATCGCCCTGGAAAAGACAACCGCAATGCGGATGGGCTGTCACGGCAAGAGGACCAGTAGAGAATTACCCCAGTGGACTTTTATATTTTATGGAGTTTTTCAGTTATGTTTCTTTCCCCAGGAGGGGCACCAAAAAGGGGGAGTGATGTAACGGGCCTTAGGCCGTTACTAAGAACTTGGACATGAACTGGTCACCCTGTCCCCTTGGGCTGGATTATAGGACTATGGACTATCGAACAACTTCGTATGTTAGATGTGCGAGGGGGATACACGAACACCGAAGCCGGTGATTCCCCGGTTCCTTTGTTCGAGGTATCCACGCCATCTCGAACGCGGGAAACCGGAGGCAGTGAGTCGACGCCGGATTGGCCGACGTACGACTCACTGCGCACAACTGATTGGCCAGGGTTGAAGCGCATATTCAAACTAGTGTGTACGTGCTTCAACCCCTGGCCCAGTCCTCAGATGTGTATTCCCCTCATCAAACCTTTTGTCTCTGCCTTAACCTAATTACCCTGTCTGTACTGCAGAGGTTGAGCAATATGCTAACTAGGACAAATGCCATTGGCCTCTTTTCTCTGCGTACCATTGGCCCTTCTGCTCCATCGGCGATTGGTCCCTTTTGTCACCAGTGTCCCCTGTATACTGTGTTCGATTGGTCCCTAGCCCCAAGCCCTTATTTTAATACCTAGCCCTCCTGTCCCATTGTGACCCTGTGGTAAAGTGTATAAAAACATGTGTTGAGTTCAATAAAGTGTGTTCGTGTGGCTACAGAAAGTCTCCTGTGTCGGTGTGTTCGGATGGTCTAAAGGATCCACTCTGATCCCCATCCTCCGAGGCGTCTTAGAGCTAATTCACGTTCCTGCGAACCCGTCCCGGACTGCGATTCCCGGTCCTCCTGAACCTCCCCGTCTCAATACTCGACGGGACCCGGTGTCCGAACCGGTGTTGGCATTCGACGGGTTCGAGAGTGCCGCGAAAGCTTTCGCTCCAACCGGGTTGTTCGAGCCAAGCTAGCCGCCTACGAGAGCAGGGAATCCGGTAGCGACGGCCCAGGGCTTCCCGGATACCTGGGTTACCGTTATAGCATGATTGGGCAAAAGAAGTGAGAAAGAGGCATGGGGGGGATCAAGAGGCAAAAGGGAGTGCAAGAAGGGAGAGAGAGGCAAAAGGGGGGAGGCCAAAGGGGGGAGATGGAGTCAAGAGGGGGATAATGAGGCAAGACTGGAAGAAAGATGGAAGAGTGGGGATCAAGAGTGGAGAAAGAGGCAAAAAAAAGTCTGTCTTCCATATTTAACACTTTCTCCCTCTTATCCCTTTATCTTTCTCCCCATTTTGCTTCTCTTTTGTTCATTCTTTCCTCTTCATCCCCCTCTTGCCTCTCTCTCCCCCCTTTCCTTTTTCTCTTTACCTCCCTCTTTATTCATTTTGCCTCTTTCTCCCCCTTCTTGCCTCTCTTCCTCCCCTTCTCATTACAACACAATGGGCTGGGCTGGACAGTGGGCAGAGTAATGGTAGAAATGGGCCACGTGATGAAATGTGGGACTGGTATCCAGGGCTGGTTGTTATTCCAAGTCCGGCCCTGCTCCCATGTGTAGGACTGAATTCTAGGCCTGAGAAAAGAAACTGAGTTTAGCATGGAGCTATTTAACCTTTTGAGTACCACAGGAGTGTCCAGCGCATTGAAAAGCAATGTGTTGGGCAAGTACTCTGGCACTCAAAAGGGTTCAGGTTTGAGTGGCAGAGGATTGAGCAAAAAAATGCTTCTCAATGCATTGCTTAGTCTTCTGGCACTCAAGGGGTTAAGTGTATATGACCCCATATTCATGTTTAGATGTTGTTTCTTTAAGTCACTGCATGCTGCAAATGCTTCAGCTTGTTCAGTATGCCATTATACTGGATAGTGTTACAATGCAAAATTACACTTTTTTTTATATGAACCCCCTGAAGTCAAGAAACGTCTAGTGGTGACATTTTGCTGTGCTGGTGACATATAACTATTGCTCTGGTGGCATATAAATCTGTATTGCTCTGATGGTGGCATCTAACGGTAGTGCTTTGGTGGTGGTATATTGCTTTGTGACACATAACTGTATTGCTCTAGTGGTGACATAATTCTGTAATACTCTAGTGGTGGCATGTCAATCTGTATTGCACTGGTGGTGGCATATAACTCTGTTTTGCTGTGGTGGTGGCATATCTGAAGCTGATTAAGACAGGAATACAAATGGACCAGTGATGAAATGCATCATGCTAGAGCTGTAATACGTGCTAGGAAAATAAATCAGTGTTTTACCAATGTTTTCCATTAATATAATGTGTGTACACACATACTGCCTGGCCTGAATGTCATTATTTTAGGTGTAAAGACTTTGTCACTGCTCATTAAGTTTGCCCCCCCCCCCCCATTTTTTTCTTCTGACCCCATGTGTGCTCCCCTTCAGTAGAAATCTTAGAGTTGCCACTGCCAGTGTTAAGTTCCTTTTTAGTTTTCTCATCATTTTGAAAGAGAAGATGAGGGAGTGGAGGCTTTCACTGTGGTGTGTGGGATGTTTGTGAGCGACTTCAACACCATTCAACCTGATGTCAAACTTTTGTAATTGGGCAACTTGGAGGTGGGCAGTGTGTGGAGGACAGGGTGGGCAGTGTGTGGAGGAGGACAGGGGTGGCAGTGGAGGAGGACAGGGTGGGCAGTGTGGGTGTGGAGGTGGACAGTGTGAAGGTGGGCAGGATGGACAGTGTGTGTGTGGAGGTGGGCAGGGTGGAGGGTGATCAAGGTGTGAGGGTGGACATGGTGTGAGCAGTGTGTAGACAGGGTGTGAGGGTGGTGTGTGGACAGCATGTGGAGGTGGACAGGGAGTGGAGAAAAAAAATGTCCCCGGATTTCATTTTAAAAATCTGGTCACCTTAGAGTGTGTGTGTGTGTGTATATATATATATATATATTACTATAACACTGATATATATAATAAGGTGTGTATATATATATTACTATAACACTGATATATATAATAAGGTGTATATATATATTACTATAACACTGATATATATAATAAGGTGTATATATATATTACTATAACACTGATATATATAGTAAGGTGTGTATATATATATAATTACTATAACACTGATATATAGAATAAGGTGTATATATTACTATAACACACACACACACATATATATATATATATATATATATATATATATATATATATATACACCATATTATATATATATAAATTACTATAACACTGATATATATATATTACTAGAACACTGATATATAATAAGGTATACTAGCAATGTGGGACGGCGTTGCCCGTCATGTCATGACCGTTGGGCGCATGTGTGTGAAATGCAGACACACTGATAAACACAGACATATACAACACACAGGCAGACACATACCATACATCCCAAATGTCCCTCTTTAGGAGGGACAGTCCCTCTTTGAGGGCCAAATCCCTCTGTCCCTCTTTCCCACCCTGTTGTCCCTCTTTTTAGGAGGTCAGACTGTGTGCAGGGCCAGCTCCACCCTATAGGAGAGGTAGGCGCCGGCCTAGGACGCACACGTACTGGGGGCGCGGGCATGCAGCGGAGAAGAGCTGCGTCCGCACACATCACGCCAGGAACCACAACACAGTCAGGTCTGTGTTTCTACAGCGCTCCCTCATTGGGTCGGATCTTTAGTAATGCAGAGTGCGCTGGGAGTCATGATCTCCCGCCGCGCTCTGCATTACTGAAGAGAAGACTGCGCGGGAGCTACAGGTATGTGATGGGGGGCAAGTTGGAGCTGAGGGGGCATACTGGAGCTGCTGGGGCCAAGTTGGAGTGGATGGGGGGCAAAGTGGTGATGATGGGGTCAAGTTGGAGCTGAGGGGGCATAGTGGAGCTGATGGGGGCAAGTTGGAGCTGATGGGGGTAAGTTGAGCAGATGGAGGTCAAAGTGGAGCTGATGGGGGCAAGTTGGAGCTGAGGGGGCATAGTGGAGCTTCTGGGGGCAAGTTGGAGCCGATGAGGGTAAGCTGGAGCGGATGGAGGTCAAAGTGGAGCTGATGGGGGCAAGTTGGAGTGGATGGGGGTCAAAGTGGAGCTGAAGGGGGGTCAAAGTGAAGCTGCTGGGGGTCAAAGTGAAGCTGCTGGGGGGCAAGTTGGAGCTGCTGGGGGGCAAGTTGGAGCTGCTGGGAGCAAGTTGGAGCTGATAGGGGCATAGTGGAACTGAAGGGGGGGGGCAAAAGTGGAGCTGGTGGGGGCAAGTTAGAGCGGATGGGGAGCAAAGTGGAGCGGATGGTGGGCAAGTTGGAGCGGATGGTGGGCAAGTTGGAGCGGATGGTGGGCAAGTTGGAGCGGATGGTGGCAAGTTGGAGCGGATGGTGGCAAGTTGGAGCGGATGGTGGCAAGTTGGAGCGGATGGGGGCAAGTTGGAGTTGATGGGGGGCAAAGTGCAGCTGATGGGGGGCAAGTTGGAGCGGATGGTGGGCAAGTTGGAGCGGATGGTGGGCAAGTTGGAGCGGATGGTGGGCAAGTTGGAGCGGATGGTGGCAAGTTGGAGCGGATGGTGGCAAGTTGGAGCGGATGGTGGCAAGTTGGAGCGGATGGGGGCAAGTTGGAGTTGATGGGGGGCAAAGTGCAGCTGATGGGGGGCAAGTTGGAGTTGATGGGGGGCAAGTTGGAGTTGATGGGGGGCAAGTTGGAGTTGATGGGGGCAAAGTGCAGCTGATGGGGGCAAGTTGGAGTTGATGGGGGCAAGTTGGAGTTGATGGGGGGCAAAGTGCAGCTGATGGGGGCAAGTTGGAGTTGATGGGGGGCAAAGTGCAGCTGATGGGGGCAAAGTGCAGCTGATGGGGGCAAAGTGCAGCTGATGGGGGCAAAGTGCAGCTGATGGGGGCAAAGTGCAGCTGATGGGGGCAAAGTGCAGCTGATGGGGGCAAGTTGGAGTTGATGGGGGCAAGTTGGAGTTGATGGGGGGCAAAGTGCAGCTGATGGGGGCAAGTTGGAGTTGATGGGGGGCAAAGTGCAGCTGATGGGGGCAAGTTGGAGTTGATAAGGGGCAAGTTGGAGCTGGTGGGGGGCAGAGAGAGGACAATCATGAAGAGGTGGGGTATAAGTAGGCAGGGTATAAAGGGGTGGGACACAAGGGGCGGAGCGAAATGGGCGGCAAAATTAGGTTTTGCCTAGGGTGGCAAAAATCCTTGCACCAGCCCTGACTGTGTGGTGTGTATTACTTTGCTCTCCAGCAATAAAGCTCTTATAAATATTTTTTTTTTTTAAACTTCCGTATATGTGTTTATACATTAGTCTGTGCAAATAAAATACTTTGGTCTTGCACTGAATAATTTATTCAGTTACATAAATAGCCAGTAATAGGTCATGAAATACCCTAAAAATTCTTACTAATGCCCCGCCCACCAGCCATGCCCCAACAATATCACCTAAAACTACAGTGTCCCTCTTTGGCCATGTGAAATGTTGGGAGGTATGAACATACACACAGTGAGCGGCAGAGACATGCAAAAGACAGACACACAGACACACAGACACACAGACACACAGACACACAGACACACAGACACACAGACACACAGACACACAGACACACAGACACACAGACACACAGACACACAGACAGACAGACAGACAGACACAGACAGACAGACAGACACAGACAGACAGACAGACACAGACAGACAGACAGACACAGACAGACAGACAGACACACACAGACAGACACACACAGACAGACACACACAGACAGACACACACAGACAGACACACACAGACAGACACACACAGACAGACACACACAGACAGACACACACAGACAGACACACACACACAGACAGACACACACAGACAGACAGACAGACACAGACAGACAGACACACACACAGACAGACAGACACACACAGACAGACAGACACACACAGACAGACAGACACACACAGACAGACAGACACACACAGACAGACAGACACACACAGACAGACACAGGAGATGGACACACAGACAGACACAGGAGATGGACAGACAGACAGACAGACAGACACACACAGACAGACAGACAGACAGACAGACAGACACAGGAGATGGACACACAGACAGACACACAGACAGACACAGGAGATGGACACACAGACAGACAGACACACACAGACAGACACACAGACAGACAGACACACAGACAGACACAGGAGATGGACACACAGACAGACACAGGAGATGGACACACAGACAGACACAGGAGATGGACAGACAGACACAGGAGATGGACAGACAGACACAGGAGATGGACAGACAGACACAGGAGATGGACAGACAGACACAGGAGATGGACAGACAGACAGACAGACAGACAGACAGACAGACAGACAGACAGACACACAGACAGACACAGGAGATGGACACACAGACAGACACACAGACAGACACAGGAGATGGACACACAGACACACACACAGACGATAGACACACACACAGGAGATGGACACACAGACACACACACACAGACACACACACAGGAGATGGACACACAGACACACACACACAGACACACACACAGGAGATGGACACACAGACACACACACACAGACACACACACAGGAGATGGACACACAGACACACACACACAGACACACACACAGGAGATGGACACACAGACACACACACACAGACACACACACAGGAGATGGACACACAGACACACACACACAGACACACACACAGGAGATGGACACACAGACACACACACACAGACACACACACAGGAGATGGACACACAGACACACACACACACAGACACACACACAGGAGATGGACACACAGACACACACACACACAGACACACACACAGGAGATGGACACACAGACACACACACACACAGACACACACACAGGAGATGGACACACAGACACACACACACAGACACACACACAGGAGATGGACACACAGACACACACACACAGACACACACACAGGAGATGGACACACAGACACACACACACAGACACACACACAGGAGATGGACACACAGACACACACACACAGACACACACACAGGAGATGGACACACAGACACACACACACAGACACACACACAGGAGATGGACACACAGACACACACACACAGACACACACACAGGAGATGGACACACAGACACACACACACAGACACACACACAGGAGATGGACACACAGACACACACACACAGACACACACACAGGAGATGGACACACAGACACACACACACAGACACACACACAGGAGATGGACACACAGACACACACACACAGACACACACACAGGAGATGGACACACAGACACACACACACAGACACACACACAGGAGATGGACACACAGACACACACACACAGACACACACACAGGAGATGGACACACAGACACACACACACAGACACACACACAGGAGATGGACACACAGACACACACACACAGACACACACACAGGAGATGGACACACAGACACACACACACAGACACACACACAGGAGATGGACACACAGACACACACACACAGACACACACACAGGAGATGGACACACAGACACACACACACAGACACACACACAGGAGATGGACACACAGACACACACACACAGACACACACACAGGAGATGGACACACAGACACACACACACAGACACACACACAGGAGATGGACACACAGACACACACACACAGACACACACACAGGAGATGGACACACAGACACACACACACAGACACACACACAGGAGATGGACACACAGACACACACACACAGACACACACACAGGAGATGGACACACAGACACACACACACAGACACACACACAGGAGATGGACACACAGACACACACACACAGACACACACACAGGAGATGGACACACAGACACACACACACAGACACACACACAGGAGATGGACACACAGACACACACACACAGACACACACACAGGAGATGGACACACAGACACACACACAGACACACACACAGGAGATGGACACACAGACACACAGGAGATGGACACACACAACATATATGAGCAGAAATGCATGCATGAGTTGTGTACCCCTCTGGCACTCAAATGGTTAAGGTATAGAGAGACATGTGAGAGTTAAATAGCAGTGGGAAGTGTATTCATACCTCGGAACTTTGACTTGTGTAGTCCCTAGAGGGGACTGATGTGGTGCTGATGTGGAGACACAAATGGGACAATTTGGGTTAACAGTGGGCGGGGCTTAATCGCGAGTAGGGGGCAGGGCTTAACATAAATGTGGAAAAGTGTTAGTAATAGGCTGGGGAAGGAGGCGAAGTGGGAGGGTAATGCAAGTTTACTGTGTGAGGGGTTTGAACACACTCCCTGAGGGGTAAAACTTGATACACAACCCTGTGGCAATCAGTGGGTTAAGTGTGTACCTGATGGCTGTCTGTCCTGTGTCTTGCATGGCAAATGATGACAGTGAAGAAATAATTCAGCAGAGGGCCTACCTTAACCCTTTGAGTGCCCTTTTGTTCCCCTGGTGCTGCACTACAGGTCCTGCTGAGGCCACTGGGAGTCAGGGTGAGTGACTGTGTGTGTGTGTGTGTGTGTGTGTGTGTGTCAGCCATATTTATTTCTGGTTTTGTGTGTGTATGTGGTGCTGTGTGTGTGAGTGGGGGCATGTGTGTTTGGTGCTGTGTGAGTGGGGCATGTGTGTGTGTGTGAGTGGGGCATGTGTGTGTGTTTGGTGCTGTGTGAGTGGGGCATGTGTGTTTGTCTGTGGTGTAGGAGCAAGTGGCGGCCATATTGTTTTTTTCTGACTTTGATAGTGGTGGGCGGGCTGCATAGTGGGGGCGGGCCAACTCCCTGCATGACTGAATCACCCAATAGGAGTAGTAACTCCTGCTTTATGCCTCCCCTGGGTGTGTTTTGGCAGGCACAAAGTCTTCTTTTATATATATATTACTATAACACTGATATATAGAATAAGGTGTATATATATTACTATAACACTGATATATATAATAAGGTGTATATATATATTACTATAACACTGATATATATAATAAGGTGTATATATATATTACTATAACACTGATATATATAATAAGGTGTGTATATATATATATTACTATAACACTGATATATATAATAAGGTGTATATATATTACTATAACACTGATATATATAATAAGGTGTATATATATATTACTATAACACTGATATATATA